>CAUYRT010026617.1:0-19856 GCA_963574885.1 Lepilemur ruficaudatus
AATTGGACAACTAAAAATATATGTAAAAAATTAGCCGGGCATGGTGGCGCATGCCTGTAGTCCCAGCTACTCGGGAGGCTGAGGCAGAAGGATTGCTTGAGCCCAGGAGTTTGAGGTTGCTGTGAACTAGGCTGACGCCACAGCACTCTACAGCCTGGGCAACAGAGTGAGACTCTGTCTCAAAAAAAAAAAAAAAAAAAAGATTATGTTTCTTTTCTGCTTAGATATTGATGTCAAAACTTCTCCTATGAGATGAGGAAAAATTATGGAAAAGCAAATACCCATCTGAGAATTATGATAAATGGCATCATTTGTTTTTCTGATTGATTCTGAGTAAATGTGTTTCCCCTCTAGTTTATTCAGGCTATTACCATCTGGACCAAAAATCAATGACTGGCATTGCCGTAGGCGTTGGCATAGCTTTGACCTGCATCCTCATCTGTGTTCTCATCTTGATATACCGAAGTAAAGCCAGGTGTGTTTCCATTGCTGGAGATGGTGAGGTAGTTAAAAACAATTACAGTAACCACAGGAAACAAATTGAAATCAAGCGCCTTTAGAGTAACTGGGATTTTCCACTTTAAAATAAATGTACAGTATTGTTACTTGAGTTCTTACAGCTGTAGAAATGTGCTTGTTTTAGAGGGAGGTTATTTTCTTGCTATTTGAAAAAATTACTATGCCAGTAAAATATCCTTAAATGAGGACCTAGCGTCCTCATTTCCTTAGTATTTTAAGAAACATGAAACATATCATTGGGATCTTTTTAATGGCACACTTAGTCTGATGCATCTGCTTGTTGAGAAGATTCCTTGCTTTCCAGAATATTTCATATTTAAGTTGCAGTCCTTAAAATGCCTGAGTCACTGAGAGCACCGTAGGACATTTGGTTGGGATTCTCCAGACAAGGATGAAGACAAGCACAATAATTAGGTTATCTATAAACTCTGTCAGGCAATCTTGTCTATGGATTGACTCTGGCAAAATTTTCAACAGTATCTTGTACTCAGTGAATTTGTCTATTTTTAGCCTTTTATATTTTAATTTTTGCCTTCATTTACTCTTAAGATTCATTTTTCAATGAAAAAAAATCAAAGGGAAATACACATTATTCTTAGGTAATCTCCATCACTAGTGGAGATTAGGGAGCTCCATTACCATAGATGTGTCAGAGTCTCCTCTACATATACTCTGTATATGCTTGTGCATAGAAACATACTCAAAAAACATTAATGAAAAAGTTATCTCAAAAAAAAGAAAAAAAGTTCTAACATCTTGTGGATATTGAACTGGCTTAGTTTTAATGTCCACATTTTTCTCTTTAATAATTTTTAATAAAATCTTTATGCACATTGTTTTAGTAATGCCTAAACCTTGCAGAAGTGCTACTGTAAATTTGCCATCATTAATTGGCAAGTTAATTGTTGTGTTAGTGTAACCATCTGTGGGCCTAAAGGGGAAAATAGAAATTAAAAAATTATAATTTCTGCACATATTTGGAATAAGGAACAATAATTGTTTATAGAAAGAAATTTTATTTAAGCAGATATTGAGGCAAAAAAGGATGCTGCTGCTTTTCTTAAATTTCAAAATATTAAGGGGGTACAAGTGTTCTTGTTACATGGATGAATTGAATAATGCTGATGTCAGAGCTTTTAGTGTGTCTATCACCAGAGTAGTGTACATTATACCCAATAGATTTGTTTTTATCCCTTTCCCCTCTCCCATCCTCCCCCTTCTTAGTTTCCAGTGTCCTTTATACCACTATAGGACCGTGTATACCCATCATTTAGCACCCACTTATTAGTGAGAACATGTGGTGTTTTTCCATTCCTGGGATTGTGGTGTTTATCCATTCGCTTAAGATAATGTTCTCCAGTTCCATCCAAGTTGCTGCAAAAGGCATTTTTTCATTCCTTGTGATGGCTGAGTAGTACTCCATGCTGTGTGTGTGTGTGTGTGTGTGTGTGTGTATGTGTGTGTGAGAGAGAGAGTGATATAAATACATACCACGTTTTCATTTTCTTTATCTACTTGTCAATTGATGGGCATTTAGGTTGATTCCATATCTTTGCAATTGTGAATTGTGTTATGATAAACATTCAGGTACAGATGTCTTTTTGATATAATCACTTCTTTTCTTTTGGGTAGATACCCAGTAGTAGGATTGCTGGATTGAGTGGTAGGTCTACATTAGTTCTTTGAGGAATCTCTGTTCTATTTTCCATAGAGGTTGTACTAATTTACAGTCCTACCACAAGTAGGACTACAATGTCTAAGCATTTTTTTCTACTGCATCCATGCCAACATCAATTGTTTTTTTATTTTTCTAATGGCCATTCTGATGGTTGGAGTAAGGTGGTAGGTATCTCATTGTGGTTTTAATTTGCATTTCCCTGATGATTAGTGATGTTGAACATTTTTTCATGTGTCAGTTGACTATTTATCTATCTTTTGAAAAGATTCTTGTTCATAACTTTTCCACTTTTTAAGGGGGTTATTTATTTTTTTCTTGGTGTTTTGTTTGAGTTCTTTGTATTGTAGATTCTGAATATTAGCCTTTTGTCAGATGTATATTTTAAAGATATTCTGTAGGTCATCTGTTGATTACTTCCCTTGCTGTGCAGAAACTTTTTAATTTAAGTCTCATTTATTTATTTTTGTTGCTATATTTGCCATTTGGGTCTTAGTCATAAATTCTTTGCCTACAATGATGTCTACAAGAGTTTTTCCAACATTTTGTTCTAGAATTTTTATGGTTTCAGGGCTTACATTTAAATCTTTAATCCATCTTGAGTTAATTTTTGTATATTGCAAGAGATAGGGATCCTGTTTCATTCTTCTGCATGTGGCTATCCAGTTTTCCCAGCACCATTTTTTACAGAGGGCATCCTTTAGCATATGTTTTTGTCTGCTTTGTCAAAAATCAGTTGGTCATAGCTATATGGTTTTATTTCTGAGTTCTTTATTCTGTTCCATTGGTCTGTGTGTTTACCTTTATACCAATATCATGTTGTTTTGGTTACTATAGCCTTGTAGTATAATTTGAAGTCAGGTAATGTGATGCCTTCAGATTTGTTCTTTTTGCATAAGATTGCTTTGGTTATTCAGGCTCTTTTTTGGTTCCATGTGAAGTTTAGGATTAATTTATCTAGATTTGTGAAAAATTTTGTTGGGATTTTGAAGGGAATTGCATTGAATCTATAAATTACTTTGGGAAGTATGGAAATTTTAACAATGTTGGATCTTCCAGTCCATGAATATGGGATGTTTGTCCATTTGTTTGTGTCATCTATGATTTCTTTCATCAGTGTTTTGTAGTTCTTCTTATAGAGATTCCTGGGTAAATACCTAGGAATATATCTTCTTGGTTAGGTAGATTCCTAGGTATTTTATTTTCTCTGAAGCTATTGTAAATGGTACTCAGTTCTTGATTTGACTCTCAGCTTGACTGTTATTAGTATATAAAAATGTTGCTGATTTGTGTATATTGATTTTGTAACCTTAGACTTTGCTGAATTCACTTATCAATTCTAGGAGTCTTTTGGTAGAGTCTAGGATTTTCTAGATACAAGATTATAGCATCAGCAAACAGGGATAGTTTGATCTCCTCCTGCTCACTTTGGATGCTCTTTATTTCTTTCTCTTGCATGAGTGTGCTGATGAAGGATTTCTGGCACTATGTTGAACAGAAGTAGTAACAGTAGGCACCCTTGTCTTGTTCTGATTCTTACGGGAAACGCTTTCAACTTTTCCCCATTCAGTATGATGTTGTCTGGGGTTTGTCCCATATGGCTTTTATTTATTTTGAAGCATGTTCCTTCTCTGCCTAATTTGTTGAGGGTTTTTATCATGAAGGGGATGCTGGATTTTATCAAATACTTTTTCAGCATCTATTCAGATGATCTTGTGGTCTTTGCTTTTACTTCTGTTTATGTGGCGAATCACATTTGCCCATTTGTGTATATTGAACCATCCTTTCATCCGTGGGATGAAACCCATTTGATCATGGTGAACTATCTTTTTGATATGCTGTTGAATTCAGTTTGCTAGTATTTTGTTGAGGATTTTTGCATATGTGTTCATAAGGGATATTGGTCTGTAGTTTTTTTTGTTGTGTTCTTTCTTGGCTTTGATATCAAGATGTGATACTGGCTTTGTAGTGTGAGTTAGAGACAGTTCCCTCCTTCTTGATGTTATGGAACAGCTTCAATAGAATGGGTGCCAGTTCTTTGTAGGTCTGATAGAATTAGGCTACGAATCCATCTGGTCTGGGGCTTTTATTTTGTTGGGAGATTTTTCATTACTGTTTCAATCTCACTGCTAGTTGTTAGTCTGTTCAGGATTTTTATTTCTTCCTGAGTCAGGCTTGAGAGGTTGTGTATTTCCAATAATTTATCCGTTTCTTCTAGGTTTTATAGTTTGTGTGAGTAGAGGTTTTTGTAGTAGTTACATACAATATTTAATATTTCTGCAGTATCAGTTGTTATGTCTCCTTTTTCATTTCTGATTGAGCTTATGTGAGTCCTCTTTCTAGTTAATTTAACTAATGATCTATCAATTTTGTTTATCTTTTCAAAGGACAAATTTTTTGTTTCACTGATTCTTTATATTTTTTTGTTTCCTATTTCGTTTAGTTCTACTCTGAGCTTTCTTATTTTCTTCTGCTAGCCTTGGCTTTAGTTTGTTCTTTTTTCTAGTTCCTTGAAGTGTGACATGAGACTGTTAATTCATGATCTTTCTGTCTTTTTGATGTAAGAATTTAAGGCTATAGCCTTCCCCCAAGATGCTTTTTCAAATCATAAAAGTTTGCGGCAGTGATTTGGAGCTAAAACCCAATACACAATTTCTAAAACTACTTGAGAAATGAGTATTCAAGAACTTTGTTGTTTGCAGAGTTGTGATTATAGGCTAAATTTGTTACATTTGTCTATATCTTATATGAAATTAGATTTCCTTTTCTTGCCAATATTTCAGGAAATCATCTGCTTCCAAGACAGCACAGAATGGAACTCAACAGTCATCTCGTACTAGCACTTCCTTAGCTAGTGGAAATGAGGTAGGAAAGAACCTAGAAGGAGCTACAGAAAATGAAGAATCCTTAATGCCAATGATAATGCCAAACAGCTTCATTGATGCAAAGGTACTGAGCTCAGAGACTGGTTGGCTGCATAATCCTTCCTTCCATTCATCTTCTGTTCATGTGCAAAACTTACTTACCAAAAAATTATACGTTAAATGTATTACATCTCTGTTCTTCTTAGTGAAATATACAAATTTTACCCAGGTCCTTCCTTACATAAAATATTTAGGGAGAAGAAGGTGAAGATAGAGAATGAAAGAGCTATAGAAAAAAGTGAGCATAAATTCAATTAGATGGGATTATATGAAACAAAGATGCCTTAAATAAGGATAGCATAGTCATTAGTCTGTATTTACCATAATTTGGTTGCCCTATATTTACTGGGTAAATAATTTTTTATTAATACCTTTGTACTTAGTTTGGTTGACTTTCAACTGAATCAATCATGAGACTAGCCCAGATATGAATGACTTTTTTTTGAAATAGGGAACATCTAATTAGATGTGTCAAGATCCTTCTCTTTATGACCCAAAGAAGTTGGATGTAGTAAAGAAATGTCACTGGAGGATGTTACTTTATGTCCTTTCTAGTATATGTAATAATAGTACAGTAATAAGCATTATGAACACCGACTTGAAGTTATTTTTAGTCACATTGCAACATTAGACATTGTGCATTATTGCAGTAGCTCTCATAACCGATGTACTATAAATCAGGTAGTCAGCAAACTACAGCCCAGCCCAGGCCAGCCTGCAGCCTGTTTTTGTATGGCCACCTCTGAGCTAAGGTTGTTTTTTTACATTTTTAAAGGGTTTAAAAAAAAAAGAACATGCAACATGGTCGGTCATACATGGCTTGCAAAACCTAAAATATTTACTATCTGGCCCTTTACAGAAAAAGTTTGCCAAATACTGCTACAAATTATTTTTCTCCAACCCTTCCCTAAGACTTAGAATAACAAAAATATAACAAAACGTCAGGTACTTTTCAGATTAAATTTTATATAATTATATTTAACAGATGCCATCTACTTATATCTAATACAGTGCTATATATAATATGTATTATGGGTGAACAATAATTAATTGATATTTACTACTTCTATTGTATTTTTTGTTTGCAGCCTAATTTAGCTTTTACTTTCTAACACAAATTAAGCTATTCAGTGTTTTTGAAATTAATCTAAAACATTAGAAGCTAAAACTTTTAAATAAGCATGAAAAGTACCAAAATATCCTGTGGTTCTATTAATACTAGTTTGAAAGCAGACATGAGAAAGGCTAGGAGAGAGGAAGAGTGGAGAGGAAGACATGGAAAAAAAAAAAAAGAAAAAGAAACTAAAATGAAAGGAGGTAGAGAGGAGTAGAGGCCTAAAGTGCTAGAGAAAAAAAAGTTTGGAGGATGTCTTTCTCAAGTCCCTTGGGTTAGCCTAAGGGTTGATACTCCATATAATGCCATTTTGTTGAGTGCATATGGGCCTGTTACATTTTTTTCTCCCCAACTGCTTTTTAAAGTTGTCCAACATGTAGAAAGATTGACCGAATAATGTTAATGACTATATAAATAAATACATAAATAATTGTTAATATCTTGTCATAATTTTACGTATCTCTGTGTATACTTTTTATGTGCTGTACCATTTGAAAATAAGTTTTGGGATCATTACACTTCACCGAATACTTCAGAGAGAGAGAGAGAGAGAGAGAGAGAGAGTGTGTGTGTGTGTGTGTGTGTGTACCTTAAGAATAAACCTACTATATCATTGTGATCACTAACAAATACCCTGAATGTGTTGTCTGCTGCCTGTGTAGAAGAAGAAATAGTGATGTCTGTGATCATTTTTTTCTTTTAACATTTAAAAATTTTATGTGCTATACGTGATAAACTAAAATCTGTGATAACAAAGTATTTACATTTCCCTTCTTTATTTCTCCAGGGAGGAACTGACCTGATAATTAATAGCTATGGTCCGATAATTAAAAGCAACTCTAAGAAAAAATGGCTTTTTTTCCAAGACTCGAAGAAGATAAAAGTTGAGCAGGTAACCCGCCTAAATGAGAAAAAGCTTTGGCAACGCATGGTATATGAAGTGATAATTAAAAAGAGAGCAAAATGTAAATGAATGCTTTAATTTCTGTGTTCTTTGTGGATATGATTTTATTAACCTGGGGCATGACTTTGTGGAGAGCCGTGGTGGAAGGACTTCGTGTAGAGCCGTAACTGAAAGCTCAACTGGAATAGTAATCAGAGCTGTGGTTTTCAGAGGAGAAAGGGGCAGTGGGGAAAGTGACAGGGGCAGTAGTGTGCATCAAGATCACTGAGGAAGCTTTTGATACTTCACTTGCCACAGGTAATTCTGGTATTTTCCCTTCCCTCTGTGGGGAACACTATCTAGATGACCTTCTGCCCCCGTACTTGATCAGTTTGCTATCTCATTGCTATCTCATCTATTTTTGCCTAGCCTCAGAGAAGATTTACTCAAGCCGTCTGCTTTTACCAGCCAGGCACCACTGTATTAATTGGTGACGAAGACTCCCCCAGCTCCCCGGGTCAGACAGCCAGCTTCCCAAGACCATTTGGTGTTGCAGCTGATACTGAGCACTCGGCAAATAGTGAAGGCAGCCACGAGACGGGGGATTCTGGAAGGTTCTCCCATGAGTCCAACGATGAGATACACTTGTCCTCAGTTATAAGTACCACACCCCCGACGTCTGATTCTTTCACTGGCTGTGATTCAGGTGGGGATCCCCAGATGAGGAAGTGTGAAGACCCTGCGGTGCCATCCATTGCTGAGCAGACTTCCTCTTCGGTTCTGCACCCACCGTCTGCCATGCAATGCTTTGGTAAAAATGACCTTCCAATCTAGACAGCTGTGCTCAGGTGTTCTTACCTGTAAGTCTGTTCGAAGGACAATGAACAGGGAGCCAAAGCCTTTTGTGAAAATCTTGATGTCTTATTGGGTATTTCAGCTTTTTTTTGAATGTGTTTTGTTTTTTTATTTTTAAACTGACATAATTTGAATGTTTCATTGTCAGCAATGTGAAAGGACAGTCAAGATATTTGACTGGAATATAAAATATATCACTGGAGCAAAGGGAAGACTTTTGAAAGCCCCTTTGCTGACTATCTACCTCAGTTTGCCAGATGGCAAACTCTGAAGACAACTTTGTTACCTCGTTTGTTATTATAGTTTATCTCAGCTACATAACCAATGATACTTATAGTAGCATTTTGTTTTCATTGCTGTATGTGTAATGTGTGTGATCAAAGGAGTCATATAGGTAGATGAGTAAGAATGTTTACCTGAAGCTCTGATTTTTAAAAAACTGTGACATCTGCATCGTTTGGATAATTTAACACTTCTGGCTATGAGGACTGTTAAACCACTAAGAAGAGAAAAAGTGGGACTATTTCTTTTAATGAATGACCAAAACAAAGAAGTATATCTCTTTTGAGAACAGAACTATTCAGTAACATATAGGGAATAATATTACTTAAAAGACCTTTGTGTTTGGGGCATTAGAGTCTGAGTGTTTTATCTGCTGTATCTCAAACCCCAACCTGCCTAGAGCTGTGCCTTTTCTACCTTCCCCTTTGCCTGACAGTTGGCCAAAGGCCACACTGTCTAATTTGCAAAGCATCCTCAACTTTTCCAGTATTAGTTGCAAAACCCCATGCAGAAAGTGGATTTTTAAAGAGAATGGGTTAAGAGTTTTTTTCTTTTCCTTTTTTTTTTTTAAATCCCAGTTTGGCTTAAAGGGGTGAAGAAGTTTCATGAAACATTAAGAATGAAGATAAATACAACAGTAGACAGTGAAATGAACTTGAGGTTGTCATGGTAACAGTGCCTTCCAGTATATATTATGGAATTCTTTGCCTTATACCTTTTTAATATTCATGAAGTTGTTTAGGACAGGAGTACAGAAAGTTGCCTTAAGAGTTTCTTGGATTTTTATCAATAACTATTTTGATGTACAGGGTGTTACCAAAGTTTTTTTTTAAGTGCAGGTTTTGTTTAGGGATAAATATTCAGAGCTCTACCACCCTACTTGTTGTGTTTTCTTGAATTTTTAAGAGAATTTGGTACTTTTTGTTGAATCTTCCTTCAGTGTCAATGCTGTGAATGAGGAATGCTAACTCCAGGAGTGAGTTAATCCTCTCGCTGGTTTGAAATCAGCAAATTGTTTACTCAGCCACACAAAATAGGCCTTCTCTCAGTCAGGAGACAATGTCTAAGGTGCCAAGCAGTGGGAGAGGATAAAGAACTAAACACATATACAGAGAGGGAACCTATATCCTTTTAAAAGTATTTTTTCGGATTTTCAGGAAATGACTTTTGAATCTTATTTTAAAAGGAATCTTAATGGGTTTCCCTTTGAAACATTTTGTTTATAAAGGGGCCAGGGTCATGTTAAATGGTGTTCTCAAATCAGAAGAATGTTACTGGCTAGTAGTCCCAGTATCATCTGTTAGCCCAATGACTGATGATATAACATGTTTTAAATTGTTAAATTTTTTTTTAAATCTATGGTTTTGTGCCAAACTGGATGTGTTCAGGAGCAGATCAACGTTAAGTGCCAGCAACCACTTCTGAACTAAATTAAAAGTCCCCCAGTTAATTCTCTCAAGTGTGGGCTTCATGGCGAAACAAAACAAGCAGAGCTTTAGGTGAACAATCTGTGGCAAGGAAAAATGCTGCTCCTGCCTTTATAGCTCCTGTTTTATACTACCTCTTTTTAAAGTTATTCTAGTGTTATTTTTTTTCCTGTACTCAGGGAACATTTTGTTATTTTTGAGCTGCCTCATGGAACCATGGGCAAATTGACAGGGTATGGCGTTTTTGGTTTGTAAGTAGAAGTATGTGGGGCCAACTTTTATCAGTATCTAAAATTAAGGAGTACAATGAGATCGTTTTATTTTTTAAACTTCCATTAAAACACAAACAAAATCTAAAGCTAAAACATCATCAATCATGGCTATGGAAGATGTATTTAGGACTGTATGAGTTTGAATAGTTTTAAATGGCTAAAAAAGGTGATCTGAAGTCTTTGAGGAAAGTATTTTGTTCGGTTTTTGAGGAATAGGCCCATAGTTAATATAGGTCTTTAGGCTATAACTATTTGCTAATTATTTACCAGTACATTTTTACCTTTTCATTTTTTTCTTTACATAGACTTTTCTTCCCATAATAATCCTGTTACCAAAGAATTTTCGGTAGAAAGTGAAATTTTGATTATAATTCCCCCCAAATTGAATTAACTAGGAAGATCTATAGATATGAAGCTTGTACAAGTAGTTACTAACCCAAAGCAATAGGGTTTATATTGGTTATTGTAGTTAAATAGACTAGTAATGTTAACTACCTTGTTGTTACCAGAGCATTTATAATAAACTATAATACTTTCTTTACCAGCAAATAGTTTCAAAAAATTTCAGGTATAATTTGTTTCTTCAGCAAGTAAATCTTCAACTATACAGTATTAGAGAAAAGTATTTTTAAATTGTTGAAACTACTTGTTGGAGAGAAAAAAATCTTTTCACAAAAAATAACTATTTTGGTCTCATTGAATAAGATATTTAGTGTACAGCAAAGACTTCTTTTTACTTGACCAAAGCAAGCTTCTTTGAAGTCTTAAGTATGAAATTGTAACTAAAATATGAAGATTTTTCACTCATCTCTTGGTATTTCACTCCAAAGGGGGCTAATATGCAATGGTAACTATTTTCTTTTCCAAAGATTCATTTGCTGTAAGTACTGATACATGCATGTCATTTTTATGCCAAATATTACAAGATACTGCTCATCAGTATTTTCATACCAAAGACCATTAAAATATATAGGTTAGCCTGTACGTAAGTAAAGATGAGCAGATTTGAAATAAATTTATTTAGAGGCTGATAGGGGATCTAGCATTAGTAGCAAAAGATATCGAAGGGCTAAGTTTACATAATTAAAAGCAATACAATTATATTGGTATTTATCAGTGTTTTTATTCAAGTACTTTTTATCAGCAAATTAAAAAGAAAAAAACCAAAGATATTTAAGGTTACCTCCACATATAGGCAAATTTAGTTGTACATTAAACTGTCGTTTCTTGTTTTTATGTTACCCAAACATGTCTCTCCAGAACCCAGTCTGTATACAAATAGCATACCTAGGGACTTTCCATTAAATCTGCTGATTCAGCCACAGGATGTTTTTGCCGAATGATGTGATACTTTCCTAAGTACCTTGAGTGTGAGATGTCAACAGAAATATTAGCAGGCTTTTCCATTGCAGAGTGTAATGGTAACCAGTGAATTACCCTGTATATTTCTCTTTCTGTTTAAAGCATTACCTGGTTAACTCAGATGGCTTGAGGCAATCCCTGAATAATAGGGATGTTCTCATCTCTGAGGATGTAAAAGGCAAACAAATCATGTCACTGTTTAAGTGGGCTATGCTTTGATAGCTGTGCTGTTTAAAGGTGTTGAATTGAAATCTAAAGTTGTTAAATTGAAATATTTTTATTGCATCAAAGGAGCCCAGTTCTCAAACTTTAGTGGAATCTTGGGTAAAGGAAAAATCTCTGTCGTGAAGTCTACGGTTTTAGATTTTGATTAGCCTAAAAATAAAAACACCGTTTTATTCACTAAATGACTTTAAAAAGTCAGCTTTGCCATACCAAGGAAATTCGACCTTTGCTTTAAACAAGAGCAATGCCAACATCAGGACCAATGACAGTGATTTGCATCAGTTTGTTTTGGC
The DNA here is from genome assembly GCA_963574885.1 of Lepilemur ruficaudatus. NCBI lineage: Eukaryota > Metazoa > Chordata > Mammalia > Primates > Lepilemuridae > Lepilemur > Lepilemur ruficaudatus. The sequence goes on from CAUYRT010026617.1 coordinate 11,832, forward strand.
TTTGTTAAGGACTTTTGCCTGAAACTTACTCAGGGTTGACAACCGAGGATCATTGTTCAAGTCCATAGGAAGTCACTTTTAGAAACAATTCAGATTGTCACAAAAGATGGAATTGAAGGTATCATTTTTTTAATGCAAGAATACTCAAATGTGGTTTCACTTCGGCAGTGGCTACAGTGATTCATACATATACATTTATATTACATTGAATGTAAATTTTGGATACTGAATGTAAAAAAAAAAAAGGTTCCAATTATATTGAAAGAGTCATGATCTTTCTAAGACTAAACGTGTGTTGTGCAGGCTTTGTTCTTGACAATGTGCCACACAAGTCTCTGATAAAATTGCTTTGGTTTAATAGTCAAAATAATTTTTGTGGTCTGTGAGCACAGAGTAGCAGGTTCTGGAGACCACCATACACAACTGTTTGTCTAATTGTGAATCTTATTGATGTTTAGAAGAATGTAACTACAGAATTCTGTGTTAAGTTGATTTACTCTCAGGATGTAAGATCACAGGCTAATGCAATGTGTATGTTTGCAGGCTTTAATCTTCTCAGTTTCCCTATTAAAGCCTTTGAAGGTGTTTCAGATTAACATGACAGTCTTGTATTTTTACCAGATACTGTATTATTTTCCTATTGCTACTGTAACAAATTACCACGAATTTAGTGGCTTAAAGCAACACAAGTTTATCATCTTAGACTTCTGTAGATCAGAAGTTCAACACAGGTCTCACTGGGATAAAAATCAGGGCTTTACAGGGCTATGTTACTTCTGGAGGCTTTAGGGGGAAATCGATTTCCTTGTCTTTTCCAGCTTTTAAGGACTGTGAACCCCTCCCTCCATCTTCAAAGCCCACCATGTAGCTTCCCTCTGATACTGCTTCCGTTAACATTTCTCTTTCTCTGACCCCTAACACTTCTCTTTCTCCGACCCCAATGGATAAAGGTTTTCCAGTCTTAAGGACTCCTGTGATTACATTGGGGCCACCTGGATAATCCAGGATAATCTCCCTATCGCGGGTTCCTTAATTTAATCACATCTGCAAAGTCCCTTTTGCCATGTATGGCAACATATTCACGGGTTCCAGGGATTTGGGCATGGACTTCTATTGGTGGCCGTTATTGTGCCTACCACAAATAGATTATTTTTATGGAATTCTGATCCCTGTAAAATGTCTATAGCATTAAAGAGATTGGAAATCTGAGGTTATATCCCCCTTGGGGAATCTTTAAAATTTCAAAGCCATGAAAACTTTGACTTAGAGCCTAGCAAAACTATATATTAAACTTTCTTTCTAAAACACTTGCAAAAGCAATTCAGCGTTAAACTTTTTGAATATGTGCTTCATAGAATAACATCTCAGTTGTTGGTTTAACAAAGTTTCCTAAATATTTGCCTCTAACTTTATGGAATTTCATGAGAAATTTTTGAAAACTGTTCTTATTGTGGTTAACCTTTCTCCCTTTCTCTCCAGTGATTATGTTGTGGGGGAGGGTTGGGGAAGACCTCAAAATGTAAGGACTCAGAGTTAGATAAACAGGACCATGCTCAGATGTATGTTTTGTTTTCTTTTAAAACACATTTGCAACAGGTAACCATCCCACTTTTCAATCTGGTTTATCTCTTCAGCTTCACCAAGCCACTGAATGTTTGGTTTTCAGTTTTGGTAACTGCTAGATTTTCCATCGTCCTCAGCAAGAGCCTCTACTTATCTCATCAGCACATACATCTCCTAGGAAATTTTATCTTTCTTGTCATTTTGCTCTTCTTTGATTTCAGTTGTCCTTTTCTTAGAAAGCTTTAAATCCCAAAGCTGTAGTTTGTTTGAATTTCTGGATCATTAAAAGTCTAACCCTCTTTAAGTTTTGAAGGACAATTTCTAATTCTGCCCTAATTTTCAGCGTTTCTTTCTTTTTTATTTTCTGAGAGTCCCGCTCTGCTGCCCTGGTTAGAATGCAGTGGTGTCATCATAGCTCACTGCAACCTCAAACTCCTGGGCTCAAGCGATCCTCCTGCCTCAGCCTCCCAAGTAGCTGGGACTACAGGTGTGTGCCATGATGCCTGGCTCATTCTTGTGTTTTTAATAGAGACAGGGTCTGGCTGTTGCTCAGGCTGGTCTAGAACTCCTGAGCTCAAGCAATCCTCCTGCTTCAGGAATTTCTTTAACTAAAGAGATAAAGCTGTCTCCATCATGGAGTTATGGCCAGGATGATATCCTGAGTAAGGATAAGAAGGCTGGTCACTTTACTTCTCCTGACTGCAGTTTCTAGGAAGGAATTATGCCATTTACTGAATGTCTGCAGTGTACCAATCACATGCTTCATCTCTGCAATCTTTACATTCTGTAAAGCAAGTATTATCCCCATTTTAGAAATCAGGAAACTAAGGTTCCTGATCTCTTGCCAAAGATCACAGCTAGTAAGTGGCTTAGCAAAGATATAAACCCAAGTTGGTCCAACTCCAACATGGGTTTATAGGATTTCCACTATGATACATTGTCTCAGCTAAGAAAATGAAATCACTCAGGCTCATAGTGCCTTCCACCATGGGATCAGGTATAATTTTTGTTTTTTGTACTCAGAAAGACTAAACTGTGTCAAACACAATCTGTCTACAGACTAATAACCAACCAGCAGGGAGAAGTCTATCTTAGTTACATCCACTGATTCACAGGAAGAATTTAGGAGGCACTGACTTGTAACCCATTCCTCATCATCTCCTAACCACTCTCTTTCCTCCTTCAAAACCTTCCATTTCTTGCAGCTAAAATTGTGTCTGAAGACCGATGTTTGTGCCTAGAGTTGTGTTAGATATAAGGTAGGCCTGGTTTTTGGAGTCTTTATCTAGTTAAGGATTTCCTTATTAGACTAAATCTTCAGAATTGGATTTTATCTTTTGTAATTTTTTATAGTTCTCATAGATGAATAGGAATTTGTTAACTGGAAAAAGCAAGGTGTGTAACCAGTAATCCTTTCTTGCTGGATCTAAAGAGTCAGTGGTTTTTATTTGAATGTTAACTAATTGATTATGCATACTAATTTAGGAGAGCATAGTTGAGGGTGAATCATATAATAGAACAAGTATAAGGTTAGGCTGCAGAGCACGTAAGTTCTAGTCTTCACAATTTTGAGAATTGTTTGGTAGGAAAGTCATTAACCTATTTCTGCTCCGTCTCTATCCATGAAATGAGAATAATTTGTTGTGCAGAATGAAACAATAGTACTTTGAAAACTTAAAAGAAAATTCAAGTGTAAATAATTATAATGCAAAAGTCATTTCTATGAGGCTGTGAAAACTCTTACAGATTTTTCTTTACAGATCAGCCTTTCCAATTATATTTGCCTGTGCTTCAGTGAAAATTGTTTGTATCTCCTCTACATGCACAGAAACAAATCCCACAAAGAAAGCAATAGAAAATATTGGTTAGTAAAAGATATAGCTGGAATTTAAACACTCATCTGTGAGGTGAGTAAATCTGTAAGGGGAAATGGAAATTGACTATACTTTTGGAAGTACTAAATTTGAAATCATCTTACCCCAATTTAAACAATTTTTTTTGTGTGTCTTGGCTTTTAAAGAGTTAAAGAGACAGTCAGATATCTCTAGAAGGGTAGATGAGTGAGGAAAAAAGTACATGTTCAGGATTCTTCTCTAACAGATCTTTTTCAAGATTATGGAGCATTTTAACATTTCTGCAAATTATTCAGAATGAATGAATTTTATGTAGGACGACACATACTGGCACCTAATTCTGGTTTATTCAAGTCCACATTTAAGGCTTGTTGGGAAGAATTACATGATTGTCATCCTTTTTTAGAGAAAGGAAATATTTTTCCTAACTTTCCTTTGCATCATCCACACAAGATTTTGAACAGCTTTGCAGGTTTACTTAAGTTTATATCTTGTAAGTAGTTCATGGTATATAGACACAGTCTTGACTTATAAACCTTATTTTTTAAAATTTATGTTACAGAAGTTTATTTTTCTGTGGAGCTGTTTTTAAAAGCAACAACAGAAGTATTATAAATCCTTACCTTAAAATATTCTGCTTCCTTTTACCACATTCTGGGTACCTATTTTGCTTGCAAATTAAAGTTATTCTGATAATTAGCAACTTGAGCCTGTTAATAGAAAATTGCAAAGCCTGAATACACACACATTGCCTTAGCCTATCAGTAGAATAGAGAACATATATTAAGAAAATGTCTGTTTTTTGCTGTTGTTGGGCAAAATTTGATGTCTATGTGTATGATTTTTTTTTCTATTTTCTTCAAAGATGTGAATTAAATGACAGTGTGGGAGCCAGTTAAATTATTTTATATATGGGTGTTCTGGATCCTTTCACTCCATATACCATTTTCTTGTAAGGGCAGCATTTGCAGACTTGCTAATGGACTATAGAGCTGAGCTATGTTAATTTTATACTTGACTCAGGGGATCAGCTCTGTTTTCTCCATTGCTTAAAGAAAGCAAATGTTTGCCTTGATTTTGAATGTACCTTTTTAATGTCTTCTTAAAACATATTTTGTTTAATAATGTGGGTTTGTTTTCTTTTTGTAGCATCATAGCAAATATTGCTTAGAATTTCCCCCTTCCCCAAGGTAGTTTATATACTACCCTACAGGTCATGCCAAAAATGAGTAAAAGTTTAAATGCCAAAATGTTTATGAAACTGCTGTCTAAATACTGATTGCACAGTTTAAATAAAAGTTTTCCTTAGTTAAAAAAGAAAAACCCATGTTTTCTTTTACTCTTCAGTTTTCTTTTGGGGAATGGAGAATGAAAACTTTGAATTTATAGAACGATGGCTTTCATATCCTGGGATGGGAGGATTATAGAGTCCACTCCAAACAATGGGAATAGGACCTATTTAAGGTATGTAAGAATTGTTTTCATCTGGTATTTACTGAATAGCAACAAGGAAATAACAGTTTTCCCATTCTAGGAGATAGTTGCTTACCTCGGGAACTAGATAGTAGGTAGCCTAAAAGCTATGGGCATGCCCACATAGACACGGTCCTAATTCAGGATAAAATTTCGGGGTTTTAGTATTAAAAAATTTTTAGTATTAAAATTTTTAAAAATGGTAAGAGAATCCTGAAAACCTTCCAGCTAAAAACATCTAGATAACAGATAAAGTATGACCAAAACAAATTTTTTTAACACATAGTTGAATGCTTACTTTAAAAAAAAAAACAATCTCCAGGATTAGGAATGAAATGGGAACTGGAAAACAGGGCAGTAACATTTTGAAATGACATTGTGGTGACTGGAAAACATCAAAGAAGGAATTGAAACATAAGAAGAGAATAAATAAACTACATTAAAAAAACCAAATAAGTTAGGAAAAGGAATGAATAGAATTTCCAGAAATAAAAAGTACAGCCATTGAATTTTTGAAAATCTGTTAAATAATTTATCCAACACAGTGAAAGAATTTTCTAAAACTGGAAGATAGGAGGAAATTAGCCAGACTGCAGCGCAGAGAGATAAACATCTAGAGAATATAAAACAGAGGTAAATGGAGAAGATTTAATATACATCTGACAGCTGTTCTAAAATGAAGACTAAAGAGAATGAAGGATAAGTAATATTCAAAGAGAAAATGACTAATGATGAATGCTATAAATCCTCTGATTCAGGAAGCACAAAACTTGATCTAGGAATATAAAAATAAGTCTACACCATGACACAGAAACTGCAGAACAACAAAGACAAAGAAGAACTTAAAGGCAGCTAGAGGGAAAAAAATATATATATATAAATTGCACTAAAAAAATTTCTTATTCGCAGTAAAAGCAACAAGAAGATGGTGGGATATTATCTTCAAAACATCACAAAGGAAAATAACTGCAATATGGAATTTTATGTCAACAAAAACTATCATTTTAATGTTAGGGTTAAATAAACATAATTCTAGACAAAGATCGAGGTAATTTACCCCTTGATATACCTTTGCTAAATGAACAACAAAAGATGTACTTTAGGAATCAGGAAATAGAATCCACAGTATTATATCCACAATAGTTATACGAAATGGGAACTCTTCTGCGCAAGCTCCCTTCCCTCTCTCTTTTACTTGAGGTCAGATCTGGTTGCTTTCTGATGGCTCTCCCAGCCTTCCCTGATTCTGCCCTGCCCCATTTTCTCTCACAGGTGTTTGTCCTAATACAATCTGTATACTTTTAATCCCATCTTGGTAACTGCATCCTTCAAAGAAAAAGAAAGGAAAACAGTAGAAACTAATAAAATTGAATGGAGAGGATTAATAATCCTAATAAAATTTTAAAATATCTGGGCATATTAAGCAAGAGAAAAAAAGAGGGAAAATACAAGTAACCAATATTAAGGATCAAAGAGAGGACAAGAATAAAGATATAGTAGATACTTTTAAACAAGAATAAAATACCATAACCAACTTAATATCCATAAATTTATCTATTTAATGGACAATTTCCTTCCTTCCTTCCTTCCTTCCTTCCTTCCTTCCTTCCTTCCTTCCTTCCTTCCTTCCTCTCTTTCTCTTTCCTTCTTTCTTTTTCTTTCTCTCTTTCTTTTTTGAGCTAGAGTCTCACTCTGTTGCCCTGGGTAGAGTGCAGTGACGTCATCATAGTTCATTGCAACCTCAGACTTCTGGGCTCGAGTGACGCTCCCCCCTCAGCTTCCTGAGTAGCTGGGACTACAGGTGTGTACTACGGCACCTAGCTAATTTTTCTATTTTTGGTAGTGACAAGGTCTCACTCTTTCTCAGGTTGGTCTCGAATTCCTGAACTCAAGAGATCTTCCTGCCTTGGCCTCCCAGAGTGCTAGGATTACAGGCATGAGCCACCGCACTTGGTCTAATGGACAATTTTCTAAGGAAAACAAAAAATCCTTAACCCCTGATTGCTGATTATTGAAGAAATTTTAAGATGCTTAGTTCTGGACACCACCACCAGACAAGTCTAATTTAATTTATCTGAAGTAAAATGCAGGCACTGATAGGGGGATGAAGTGAGGGAGCACTGCAGGTGATCCTAGCAGTGCAGAGTGGAGAAATATTGCTTGAGGAAAGAAACAAAATCTGAATAACCTTATATATCTTAAAAAACAATTTACACCTACATATGCATGTATACATGCGCACACATACACACACACACACAAACGCACTGTGCTCCAGACGGTTTCACAAGCAATTTCTAACAAATCACAAATCCTTAAAACAGATAATCCCTATTTTATATAAACTGCCCTATAAAATAGAAAAACACTACAAATTATTTTAAGGTGATATTAATACCAACACTGGATAAAGAACAGTAAGTGTAAATTGTAGATTAATTTCACTTACGAGCATAGATGCAAAAATTTTAAATATAATATTAGCATATAAAAATAAAGTATTACCAAGTATGGCTTATCCCAGGAATAAAACGGTGTTTCAACATCAAAAAATCCATCAGTGTAATCCAAAACATTAAATTAATTAAAGAAGAAAAGCAATATGAGTGTTGAAAAAGAGGCAGGAAAAGAATTTGATAAAATTCTATTACCCATTATTTAAAAAAAGAAAAACGTTTGGGCAAATACCTTAACTTGATAAAATATGCCCACCAAATAACTATAGCAAACATACTTAAGTTTGGGACAAATCTAAGGTGCTTGCTGTTGCCACTCCTATTCAACAACATGCTGGATGAGCTAGACAGCATCACGTGGGTCTGTAGGTAGAGTTGCAAAAGAAGAAACAAAATTGTCATTATGTGCATATGTTGTGATTATGTCTACATAGGAAATCCAAGAAAATCTATAGATAAACGATCATTCCAAATAGAAGAGTTAAGTAAAACAGTTGGGTATCAGACCAGAATACAAAGTACAACACAGTTCCTATATACCAGCAAGAAACTACTAGAACATGTAAATTTTAAAAAGATATAATTTACCATACCAAAACAATTAAGAATATATCATACTGGCCGGGTGCTGTGGCTCACGCCTGTAATCCTAGCACTCTGGGAGGCCGAGGCGGGCGGAT
>CAUYRT010026619.1:0-19511 GCA_963574885.1 Lepilemur ruficaudatus
TCCCAGCTACTTGGGAGGCTGAGGCAGAAGGATTGCTTGAGCCCAGGAGTTTGAGGTTGCTGTGAGTTAGGCTGATGCCACGGCACTCTACAGCCCGGGCAACAGAGTGAGACTCTGTCTCAAAAAAAAAAAAAAAAGAAGCCTATAGTACTTATATAATTTATAAAATAAATTTTATTTTACTTATATAGCATTAAGCAAACTTTATTTTACTTCATTTTTCAGACACTAGTAAATTTACTTGGCGCCAGAGATACAAATGTTCTGTTAGGTTCCCTTCTGGCTCTGACTAGTTTAGCAGAAAGGTAAGTGGTGTATTTTAATATACTTTCCAGTTCTGCTACTATTGCAATTAGGTGGGAAGGATGCAAAATAGATCAGCTACTTTGTCACCTACTTAGTAGAAATATTTTTTTGTGAAAAATAAGTGTGAAATAACATTTATATGTTGAAGAGGATCCTGGAAAGAAAGCATCATTTTAAAATATAAGTTTGAAAGGCAAATCGCAAAATTTTAGTTTTTTTCCTGACCAGAAAAATTTACCTAGTCTTCATCTCATCCTCAGTTACTTCTACTTTCAAAATTACCATAATATTTCTTTGGCAGTTGCATCTTCCTGACCTTAAGTCATTCTTACCTGTGTATTTGTTAACAAAAAAAAAATTTTCAAACATTGTGGCCTTTAAAAACTTTTTGAGAAAATTTGTCCTCCTATAGATGTTGTGATTATTTTAAATAAAAGAGCTTTAAATATTTCTTTATGCTAATACATAGATCATTGCTTTTTTTTGGTAAACAGCGTATGATTCCTTTTGTTTTTTGGTCTCTTCCGAGATAATATGAGAGTCAGGATATTAAATAAGTGGATGTAATAAATGTGTGGATGTTTTTAGTAGTTACTAATATTTTTCAATTTATAGTCCAGAATGTAGGGAGAAGATAAGTGAACTCAACATCGTAGAGAATCTGTTGATGATTTTACATGAATATGACTTGCTTTCCAAAAGGTAGGATTGTTAACAGGGGAAAAAAACAATATCTTTTATTTGATGCAAATGCTGATTATTATTTCTATTTGTCATGTTATTTACATTGTAACTGAATATCGTGAGTCAGGTTGGCATTATTTCTGTTTAAGTTTATATAGAGAAACTAGAACAAAGAGGTGTATCAACTTATCTTTAGTCTTGCAATTACTTCCAGATCTGGGCATAGAATCTAATTATATAAATCTTATGGTAACATCGTTAGTGTTTTTGTTTATTGCATTTATTTACATCCTGCCTTTTTAGAAAAAGAAACTCTGAGGGGACTCTATTTTTAGCAATTTCAGATTGTGTGTGCAATAAATGATTAGCTTGCTAAAATCAATTGTGCTTTGGGCACAAGTAAAACAAAGGTAGCTACTGATGTGTTTTGCAATCTTGACGTGTTTTGTGATCACCTGATTTAATAACTCAAAATAGAATCTAGGGTAAAATGGATTCATTTGCGCTTGAACTGAACATTGTTCTAAAGTATTACTATATCCAGATAGTTATTAGGTTGTATTTAAATAGAGTTGCAATCATTTGATATTCATTTAAATAAGACATAATTTTTCTAAAGAAGTAAAATAGATAACAGAAATAAGCAATGAGGCCCTGACATGAAACTTGTAAAGTTTTTTGGATTTGTCTTCAAAGCTGATTTGCCCTTTTACAAGAGTTATTGTAAAAGAGTGTTACATGTAGACAAGAGTCTATATACTTACAGGCTTGGTTATCTGAACTCATTCACCCAACAAACAAGGTGCCAGACTCTGCACCAGGAGTTGGAAAACCAAAGATGACTAAGATACGCGGGTGTAGTTACAGGAGCAGACAGACAGACAAATCACTGGTTTCATTATAGTGCTGTAAGTGGTGCAGTAGAAAAATGTTTGAGGCACTCTGGGAGCATAGATCAGACACCTCCCAATTAGAGTGAGGGGTTATGCCAGGTTTCCTGGAGGAAAGAGGAGATATCTAGGCAGAGGGAGAGAGCAAGTGAAAACAGAAGGTGCTCCAACACGGAGGCATGAAATTGGGTGTGTTAGAGGAACATGCATGGTTGGGCACAATTGGAGCAAAGGAAGGAAAGTACCTGAAAATTAGAGCAGACAGTTAATGATAAGTTAAAAATGTAGCTAACTTTGATCAGTGCTTTCTATATGCCAAGACCTGCTCTAAGCAATTTTGTGTTTTAACTCATTTGATCTACACAGTAACCCTATTATTTTCCGCATTTTATGGATGAGACAATAAGACACCTTTATCCAGGTCATGATGGTCTCTGTGTGTACTAAATAAAGATGTGGATTTTCTCGTGAACATTACAGGGACTCCCATAAAGATTTTAAACATGATCAGATTTATTTTTTTGAAAGATCACTCTGATACCAGTGTGTGTGGGGGTGGATGGGGGTGGAATATATCCACACATTGAGATCTACTTACTACAAGGAGGGAATGTTTGGTGTAGAAAGCTTGTGAAGGTAACAAATATTGTTTACCAAAGAACATATGTTCTTAATGTCAGAGCAGAAAATTTGGGAAGGAGAGGAGCCATGGAAAATTGGTTCAGGGAAAAGGAGTTATAAAGCAGTACGGAAATGAGGATATTGGAAAGGTAGATGACAGTAGGCCTTATATCTTGAGCGTAATCAAGGAACACAAGGATGGGCAGAGCAGAGGGCTTAGCTAGTTTCCAGATATTCAAGAGAATCAATCCCAGCAGTTGCCCAGGAAATAGGGGACACTAAATGTTCTTGATTGGCACTGGCAGGGTGTGGAAGGAGAAGGAAGTATCTTAATGACTGTCAGTCTTCTGGCTTGGAAAATTGCAAAGATTGTGTGGTGCCATATGTCAAGATCAGGGATATAAGAGAAAAAACAGATTTTGGGATGAAGATAATGACTTTGAGTTTAGAGGTAGTGTGGTGAGTGCTTGTGGAACACACACATGACTAAAATTTCTGGAGGTTCGGAGCAATGCGTGGGCTGAGATAATGATGCCAGGATAGAGTGGGTGTTTGAAACCATAAGAAGGAATGGTAGCATCCTGTAGGACTAAGGATGATTCTATGAAACATTTATCATGATGTTTCACGGTTCAGCTGAACCTTATGTCTTTACCATCATTGTTATGCACTTTCCACTGGGTATATGGTAACCGAGAACTTTGCACTTAATTCCTCTACATTGTAGTGTTTTGACACTGTCTATGAATGTCTTATTTTTTTGCAACCACGTAGTAAGATTCTGAAGACTTGAATAAGGCTTTTCATATTTCTTTTGTCTTTAGCACAATGCAGATCTCATTGTTTATAATTGATACCTACTTACTGGTCAGTAGGTTTTTAACCAGACCAATGAGGATACAATGAGGATATAACTTAGAACAGTAGTCAGCAAACTATGACCTACAGTCTAAATTTGGCTTCTTCTTCTTCTTCTTCTATTTTTTTTTTTTTTTTTTGGAGACAGAGTCTCACTCTATTGCCCTGGCTAGAGTGCAGTGGTGTCATCATAGCTCACTGCAACTTCAGACTCCTGGACTCAAGCAATCCTCCTGTCTCAGTCTCCCAAGCAACTGGGACTATAAACTGGCACTACCACTCCAACCTAATTTTTTCTATTTTTAGTAGACACAGGGTCTTGCTCTTGCCCAGGCTGGTCTTGAACTCCCAACCTCAAGTGATCCCCTGACCTTTGCCTCCCAGAGTGTTTGGATTATAGCGTGAACCACCACTCCTGGCCGCTCATTCATTTTTATGTGTTACCTATGGCTACTTTCATGCTATCTTGGTATAGCTCAGTAGTAGTGACGGAGATTATATGGTTAGCAAAACTGAAAACATTTGGCTTTGGTCTTCCGGCCCTTTGCAGAAAACCTATGTTGACCTATAGCTTAGAAAATGTTAGAGTTATATTCCATGCAGTGATGATAGCTTTAGTGTAAATATAAAGTCACTAACTGGCAACGCTGTGATTCTCATCCCCACCCGCCCCATCCCTTTCAGACTGACCGCGGAGTTGCTGCGCCTACTTTGTGCCGAACCCCAGGTGAAAGAGCAGGTGAAGCTCTACGAGGGGATACCTGTTCTCCTCAGTCTGCTCCACTCTGACCACCTGAAGCTACTCTGGAGTGTTGTCTGGATTCTGGTCCAGGTTTGTGAGGACCCTGAGACCAGTGTGGAAATTCGCATTTGGGGAGGCATCAAGCAGCTTCTTCACATTTTACGAGGGTGAGTCCAAGCGGGCTTTGGCCTCCTTTGCTCTCAGAGGCTGGGACTCTGACAAGATGACATACTTAGTATGTGCTCACCTCACTCCTCCTGCTGTGGGTTCTTTGGCTATTTATGTTTTCCAGAGCCATCTATACTTGTCACAAGCATGCCCTATATTAATGTCAGGGTCATTCATCTTTTAAATTCCATGGGGACTCAAGGAATCACCAGCCTCCAGAACAGTGCCAGGAATGTAGAAGGCCATCAGTCTGCAAATGTAATGCAGGCTGCATGGAAATCCAATAACTTAAAGAAAACGTTTGTCTTGCCACCTTTTCTTTGAATCAGTATATATGCTTTGTCATGACAACAAGTACAGTAATTACTAATATTTCACTAAGACGTTTGTGTGTGTATACATGTTATCTATCTGTAAAAGGAAAGTCTGATTTAAAGGAACAGATGTATAATCATTATTTAAAATAAGAGATGATATCATTAATCAAGTGGTTGCCATGTTACTGACCCTGGTCCAGTTGCTCTACTTTTCTTTCTAATCTTCATTGCAGTCCTGTAAGGTGAGTATTATTCTTTCTTTTTTAAAAGTAGAATTCCAGTGACATGCTAAGCCATGAGCATGGGAAAGGAATAGTTTTTAAAACACAGTTTCCAATCGAAATTCTCTAGAAGTACGTCACAGTCTAACTTCTGTATTTTCTTAATTAAATATATTGAAGTAGTGAACAATAATATCTTTTGGTACCTTCCATGGGAAGATTCTATTACCTAATTTTATTATAAAGCATAATTCAGCCCTATGGGTACTGAATCAAAATTAAAAATGAATATGTATGCTAGGAAGGGATCATGTTTATGATCTGTAGTATATAAATAAAGATCATTATGATAAAGGCAAAGTGACTTATCAATTTTAATATATTATCAAGTCAATATTATTAAGGCTTTGTACTTGTCATGCTTCTAGGGATATTACGGAACTACGTATTAGCAACTTCATTTTCTCTGCGGGAACGTTCTAAAGCATAAGAACAGACTACAGAGATATGAACAGTGACTTTAATTATTGCTGTCATTACCTAAACAAAGGCAAAAAAATTTATAGACTGTTGACACAATCTACATGCTTTTATGATCATCATAAGAAAGTCTCAATTACTTTAAAGTATAATTTATAAACCTTCATTAGTGCTATGATGTAATAAGCCAGCCCCTTGGTCAAGATACTTACAATTGCCAAAGGTTTTTTTGGGGGGCTTGTAGGATGATAGTGGCGATGATAATGGTGGTTATTATTTATTATTGGTCAATCATACCTGTTACAATAGCTGTGGGCTGCCTTCTTAGAGAGCAGCTATATAGCTAAGCAACACTTCAAAGATGAAACCTGCCTTTTCCTCACATACAGTTGAATCTGATATAAGGCACTTTTTTCCTTCTTTTGTTCAAGTCGTAACTATCTTTGATAGAAAAGAGTTCTTTCATGTCTAGGGAGTCATTTTCTAGTTTGTTTTTATGGGCAATGTTAGAAAACTCTTCCCTGGGAAAATGATATGTCAACTCTTATTCTATGTTAAATATGTCTTGGTCCTCTGGGAGAGTTTATTGCCCCAGCTGGATAAGCAATATCCTTTCAGAGCCTGTGCCTGTCCCTGGGCTGCCTGGAGCTGGCACTAGGGGTGGAGGTTGCCAGGTTGTCTGGTGGTTTGAGTATGAACAGGTGCTATTGTCAGGGCAGTTTCCAGGAAACCTGATTGTGCCCATTCACCTGCAATCCCAAACTCAAAGACAGTTCTCCAAGGGCTACGTACTCTTGATCAGGTGGAGAGATCTGTAAAATTTGAGTTTGAAGACAATTATGTTGACAGGTGTGATCACCAATTATGGCTATCCCTGGACCCAGCGCCATTACCTTTCCCATGTGTACTGAAGGAAGGACACCAGTTGACCTAGATGATATGAGAAGGAAGTCAGGGAGACTCTGTCCACATGATATTTGGGCACATAGAAATCCAGATAGAGCTGCTACCAGAAAAAAATAAGTAAATGAAAAAAATATGGTAATCATAGAAAACAAAAGGAAACAAAGCAGACAAAAGACCGATGAAGGATCTATTGTGGAAAACCGTGCACGGAGTAAACAGGAAAACAAATGCTTTATTTTATCAAAGACTTTAAGCAGAACATGAATTTATGAAAGGAGATTAAAGATGAAATGATAGGAGAACAAAAAAGGGAAGGAGCTTGCAGAGCTAGGAAAGAAAATGAGGACGATGAGGACTGATAACACCCAGAGAACTGATAAACTCTCTAGAATACCAGAAAAAAACAAGAAGTAGTAAAACAGAGGACAAGCTTGAAAAAATTAAATATAATGCAGAGGGAAAAGATGAAGGAATGAAAGCAATTAGAAACTCGAGGATGAGGCCAACAGAGGACAGGGTTTCGACATGTGGATAACTGAGATTCCTGAGATAGAGAGTAAAATAAAAAGAGACAAAATAGTTCAAAGAGAATTTTTCTAAAATAAAGGAAAACAGGAATGTCATGGAAAAAGAAAAGAAAACTCAGAACAATTAAGACTGAGATGTATTCAAGTGAGTTGATTGCCACAGAGCAGAGAGCTCAAAAACAACGGTGGCCGTGTGGAGCAGCCGGGAAAGGGCAGGATTTCCAGTAAATAGTCTGCAGTCAGTTCAGTGACCATAAGAAGACAAATGACTTCTATCTCGCGTTGCACACAATCAATTCTAGGTGGATCGGAAAGTGAAACAATACAGGCAACTTCATGACCTGGGGAGGGCAATGATTTCTTAAACAGGATACAGAAAGACTGACCATGAAGGAAAATTGATAAATGGGCTGTACGTTAACTTTTCCTTTCCAGAGACAGAAATTTTGTTTCTGATCGTTCCTCCATCGGAAGCTTGTCAAGTGCAAATGCCGCAGGCCGAATCCAACAGCTTCATTTATCAGAAGATTTAAGCCCTCAGGAAATACAAGAAAATACTTTCTCTCTTCAAGCAGGTATTTATGTTATACTATTATTTTTAGTTATTTGATACTATATAATTTATGATGTTGCATTATTATTTAGTTACAAAGTTAACACGGTAGTGTTAATTAGGCACAATTTGTAAGTTTACAAAAATGTAAAGTTAAACGCACGTGGATGCCACACATTTCTTGGCACTAGTGCTGGATTTGCAGATTAATGATACAACAAACTTTTCTCTCTCTTCCATGTTCTGAACTCACTGAGAAGTAAACGCAGAAGTCAGAAATAAAGAGACAAAATAAATATTAGCTTTATTATTGGTGAAGTTGTATTAGAGATTGCAGCTTGATCTGTGGCTAGAATCATGCTTTCTAGAACTTTCTCAACCTCAGGGCACCCTACTTAAGGGGAGGTCTGCAGTGCACACACTCATCTCACCAGGTGTGAGGGGGTGCCTTCCTCCTCCTATGTGAGCTCCAAACAGAGGGCAGCAGCAGGTGTTGCCCTGTGTGGGATTTTCACAAAGCAGGAGTCACGATGCATGAATGCACTTTTTGGCCAGGCCACCTCAAGCAGTCACGGAGAGGGGCACCAGGCCTTTGGGACAAGTGGAGCTACAGTGCAGTCTGAGTGCTGCCAGGCAGGCCAAGCTGGGTGCCCCGGAGCAGTCCCCAGGAAGGGAGCCACAAGATAGGGTGTGGGCCGGCAGGGGGCAGGGAAATCATAAGGGGAAGAGCAGGCTGGTAGGGAGAGAGGATGAAGGAGTGGGGGTAGGAAAAGCCAGGCTTTCTTTGCTCCTAGCTGTTTCCTCCTGGAAAATGGGGAAGATATTTCTTCAAAGACTATGAAGACAGGGAAACAGGATTCCCTCCTCGAATTGCCGTTTCTACTTACTCTAAAGGGCCTCTCTCTTAATACAAGGGCTCATGTTGGGGGTTTACTGTTTGCAGCCTCCCTAGGAAGTCTAATCCAGGTGAATCCCAGAGCTCTGAGTATTTCTAGCACCTTCTCAAAGAGAGGGTGAGATCGATGGTGACAGAAGGCAGAAGAGCAGTTACCGACATGTGGGTTTACAGCAGAGTTAATCCCTATAATTAGGAAGAGGCACAGGGGAGTACTGGGAGACTGGAAATAGCCTATATATTCACCTGGGGGGGGTGGATAAAGGGTATATAGATATGTAATATCTCATTGAGCTGTATACTTAAGATGTTTACTTTACATGGCTTATTTAATATCTAAATAAAAATGGAAAAACAAATAAAAATTAAAAACATAAGAGGTTAAGAGTAAGGTCTGAGTTTTGGCTCCACTGTCATTGATGGCCATATGGCTTTAGGGAAGTTCTTTAACCTGACCAAGCTTCAGTTTTGCTCATGTAAAATGGTGATGATAATCATGGTATCAGTGACAGAGGGTCATTGTGAGAATTACATGAGGATATGTATAAAGTCTTTAGCACAGAGCTGGACCAACAAGCAAGACAGGGCTCAATAAAAGGGTATCATCCTTTAGGGGTGCTCTGTGCTGCAGAGTCTGGCGTACCTTTGGGAGACCAGTGCATGACGCCACCCAAGGCTGCCACGATGGGCGAAAGGAGGCAGGAGTGGTACTGCTCAGGACTTGGGATTTGATGTCTGGCTGACGAAGTCTGGACTCTTGGCCCCTTCCACCTACTGGTTGCGTGGCGTAGTCTATTAACCTCTCTGAACCTGTTGTCTCAGCAGTGAAACTGGTAATCATAGTACATGCTCTGATTAGAAGGATTAATTTGGGTATTATATTTAAAGCATTCATTCATTTATCAACCATAGTAATGTATTTATTGAGCACATGCTAAGTGCCAGGTATATGTCAGGCACAGGGGATTACAATGAACGAGACAAATGCAGTCCCCACCTCCTGGTACTCAGTGGCTGCTTAATAAACGGCTGCTGTGCGATGTACATGCACATGAATTCCATGGAGGGACAGTTAGAAGCCATTCAAAGTCAGCTTCCCTTCTTTCAGAGCTGGGCCAGAAAGAAAATCAGTGTCACTTGAATAGTGACTTTGCTAACACAATCCCCTGTGGAGTACGAGTATTTATGTAGAAGTGTATTTATAGTGATGAGGTGCATTATGTGTTGATTGTTTTTATTCCAGCCTGCTGTGCTGCCCTCACTGAACTGGTGCTCAACGACACCAACGCCCACCAGGTGGTACAGGTGAGAGCACCCTTCTCCGAGGTCGGGTCTCCACAGCCATGTGATGATTGACCTTATGGTGCAGAACATAGGTTTAAGGGTCTCATCACATGATGTTTACATATTTAACTGATGGAATTCCACTTTATATTCCTGTCTTTTCTTCTTTAATTCACTTAGCTTAAAAAGGACTGATATGTGGTTAATTGGTGTCAATGTTTCTTCCTTACACTATGTGCAGATCTTTTCATTTTCTTTATCTTTTTAAAAAAGTTATTCTGAATTGCTTTAATTCTGGGCATATAGAGCATAAATGAGTTAAAGACAGCAGGCATCAACGTTATTCAGTTAGAGGTGATTGAGACACACCAAACACAATACTTATTGCCAAGAAACCGATTTCACAAAGTATAGCCCACTAATTAATCTACTGTACATACAGCTCTGTATTTACGTGTGTATATATACACACAGAAATATAAATAAATAAATATACAAACACACACACATATGTGTACAACCCTTGTGTGGATTTCTCTTGCAAAAGTTACCTCCTTACTGACCTTTATAGAGGGAACTTTTTGGGTGGGTTACTATGCTCCATCTAACTTTAACTTCAAAATACATAAATATGTAAGAGTAAGGGATCAGGTCATCAATGATTAATGTCCCTAAGGGAACTCAGCAAATCAGCAGGTAGTGGAGGGAGCAGGATATTTGAAGTTGGCCAGATTGGGGTTCAATTCTGGGCATCGTTACCTGCTGGCTTGGATTATGAAAAAATGACTTAAACTCTCTAAATTTTGGTTTTATCACGTATAAAACAGGGAAATTAGAAACTAATTCATAGCATAGCTATAAAGGTTAGATGCAGGAAGGCAAGTAAAGCTCTTCACAGTTATCATATGAATGCCCACACACAGTAGAGATCAGTAAATTGTATATTTAATAGATAATAGAAAAGTAACAATAAATTAATACTTTTTATTCATTCCTCCATGTACATAGTTGTATTAGAAAAAATCTAGAAAGATGTTAACTGTGTTTTCACAGATAACTTTCATTTTCTTTTTTAACCTATTATTCTTATTTCTTTTATTTTTTTCTTTAATGATTGATCTATATGTATTCCTAATTTCCAAAACTGTAAAGGAGAAATTATATTTCATCATCAGGTGTTGTTTAAAATGTAAGGAATAAAGATATTTGGATCCCTTTATTCTGTTCCTTTTTAATCCTCCATTCTTTGTTTTTAAAGTATTTTAATAATCACTTTAAATTTATGTACTTTATTATATCTTGACTCTTTACAGACAGTGGAAATTATAAGATTGTGGTTGTAGCCTTTGGTGTTCAAAAGTATTGCATTGACGTTTTAAGTACTTTCTTGTAATATTTAAAGTTCCAAAATTACACGAAAATTTCTTCTTTAATGTTAATTTTTGAGTTGTTTAGTTGTTTCTTTATCGCTTGTGCATCACTATGGCATTGTCACTGGTAACACGGCCCCTTTATCTTCCAGGAAAATGGTGTATACACAATAGCAAAATTAATTCTACCAAATAAACAAAAGAACGCAGCAAAAACTAATCTATTACAGGTAATAAACGTGTCTGTTGTTCATCAATATCAAGTTATTTAAATCTAGGGAAATTTGGTAAAATGACCTATACTTTTTAGAATTTTTGGATTAGTGCTGATCCGAATGCTGACTGCGAGGGAAAAATATCCAACAAGGGAGACTGGCATGGAATCGAATGACGTTAAAACAATGTAAAAGATAATAGTGGTTTGTCTGTGTGAAAGAATTAGGGGATTTTATTTACATGTTTCTTTGCTTAGCAATAAATTCTATTTTTCAAAAAAACATGCATTGCTTATGTATCAGAATATAACAACAGAGGAAAATTACTTGCCATCTTTAAACATGGACCACAGTCACTAATACTTCACCTTTAAAAAGGAAAACTTGTAAAACAGATTTTGATGGATAAGAAGGGACTTGGCAAGCGGACAAGGAGATACTGGGCGGGCACCAGTGGCATCCGCTGCAGGGTGGAAGGGCATTCCGCACGGAGTGAACATCGTATGCAAAGTGTGGGAGCCCGGGAGCCGAGAGTGTGCTGGGGGATGGGTGGGCCATTCCGCGGGGCTGGGGTGTGTGGTTGGGGGAGGGAGTGTCCCAGAAGATGAGACCCCAAAGTTAAGAAGGGGGTGCATTTGTTCAGGGCTCTGTGGACTTTTTTGAGGCATGAAACATTGGGGGAAGATGGGGGAAGTGTCCCGAATGACAAAAATCGGATTTAAAGTAAGACTTTGCAGTAGCTGCAGCTCATCCTTTTCTCTTTTTAAAAAGTCACTTAGAAAAGGAAGTAAGAAACAACCTTTGTCTCCAGTCTGATTTAAAAGCTATCATCCAGAATGACAGCCAAACCTGGCAGAGGCTTTTTGGAGGCGCTGGCAGGCAGGGGATTTTGGAGAGCCATCAATGAGAACATACAGTCATGGGACTTGATTTCTTTCGTGCGCCACAGATATATGACACTGTGCTGGAAAACATATAAAGTCAAATCCATCCTGCAGACGCATTTCGTTAAGCCAGTAGAAGGGTTTTAAAATTTCCAGTTGGAATGGCTTTTGAGGAGCGTGCAATGTCCTCCCTTTCTCACAATCTCCGCTGCTCTCACCGAGCTCCTTCATGTCCTCTCCTTACCTGCCAGGCCTCTCTGGGCAATTTTGTCTGTGGGCCTTCTGTATTCAGATCACTAATTTTGTGAAATGAACCCAGATTAGACTGAGCAGACCCTGATTGCCCCAGTGGCGGCATATCGTACAGGTACAACTGCAGGCTGGGGCGCCCTTTTTTTCTCCGCACTGCAGAATGTCAGATGTTTGTTTTTCTTAGTTAAAGCCTCCCAGGCCTCTTTCTGAGTGTTCTAGGGAGTTACTGTCGATTGTTCTATTTGGGGAACGCTTAAGACTCTTTACTCAAGAGACCAATTTGTCAAGTTTGAGTCCAGTGTGCCTGTGGCTATTTTTATATGTCATCATTTCTAGTGTTTATTTTCTCACAGAAACCATATAAATATTGAGGCATGCATAGCAGGCTAGAAACAAAATAAACCTTGAGCTTCTGGAAATCTTTGGACGTTTGGTTTTCTCAGTATAAGAATTTTATTTCTTGTCTCTGTACTCATTTTGTAACTTTCTAGAAAGAAATTAATGACAAGTACTGAGTGAAACAAGGCCAAGATCCCTAACAAGTGTTTCTACAACATAAACACTTTTAAAATATAAGAACTACCCCAGGTGTTGGTGTTTTTTGTTTTTAGTCATAAGCTTTGGCTCCAGCGTGGGCCAGCCACTCACAATAAAGCCACTTTAATGTTTACTTCATGACAATTCTGTCTTGAAAATGGTTTAAGTTGTTGAGCTACCATTTAAGAATCGCATATTCTTTGATTTTCCAGTGTTATGCATTCAGAGCTTTGAGATTTCTCTTCAGTATGGACAGAAACAGACCACTCTTTAAAAGGTACGAGCTTCGAAAAATGCAAGTGATCATCAGATTTAATTGATCGTTTTCACGTACTTGATTTAGATGCAGCAGCAGGAGAATGAATCACTTGTGCAGATTGTGTATCTTCAGATTTCTTAGATTTCACAGATATAACTGAGCTACTGTAGCAATATTTTAAAGCTGATGATTAAGACAATGGTGACAAAAGAGCATAAATCACTATATCAATACAACTCCTCTTCATCACATGTGACAACCCTGGTTTTGTTTTTTTTTTTTTTTTGCAATTAAAGATAGTAACATTTTAAGCGGATGACATCATTTGACATGCTTAATCTTGTTCATTAAGAAATTTGAAAGTTGATCTGTTCATTTACCCTTAATCAATAGGAAAACAAACTATTTGTCTGGCTATCCTTGATAGGATAGGAGGTCATTTGAAGGGAAGAAGCCTGGATGCCCGGGGATCCAGAGCCTGTGCTGTCGATTGAGCCTGACTGAAAAGTCACCACATTGGGAAGCAAACGCTAGTTACCTAAGCTGGGGTCTGCGCACCATTTAGTTGGATGGGTTAGCCAAAATCACAGGCATAAGGGCTTGTTAAAATTTTTTTTGGTAAGGCAGAATATAAATAAATTCCTGAGTTAATATAGTTTTTTTTTTTGTTCAGAAAGCATGGATTTTTGGTCTTTTGGCTGAGATCAAACAGAAAGCATGGACCATTTTCTGTTGTTACTTTATTTCCATAGAACACTGAAATTTAGGGGGAAAGGAAGTAAAATTAGTTATGATGCATTATAATCTTTCATTTCAAGGGTCTAAACCATTCATTTTAATGAGCTTAAGTATTTTAATAAGCCACTAAAACCAATACCTTGGAAATGATGCCTAAACCTCCATTTGGTTTATTTTTCATTTACCTGTATTTTTTTTCCATAAAACATTTAAAAATTAAGTTAGTATTTACCTTTTATAATTAATATTAAGACTGAATCATATGACATTTATGAAAATGCTCTGTACTCAATAAACATCCACTAAACATTCCTTCCTAATATTTTTAATATCCACCTTACTTGCCCAAATATCTTACAAATAAAGTCTTTGTAACATCTGTATCATATCTATTTTTTTATCGTGGTAAAAAATATATAACATGAGATCTAGTGTACCTTTTTAAAATTTTAAGTGTACAACACAGTATTATTCACTATAAACACCGTGCTGTACTGTAAATCTCTAGAAGTTTCCCTTTCATTTGTTTTCTCTTACCCCTCAAGACCTGTAGCTATAGTGTATTTTTGCAAGATAAATCGAGAAGTATTATTCCCCCCACTTTGTTGATAAGCTAAGCAAGTTACGTTTGTTTCATGTAAGTAATCTGTGAGTGAGCTATATCCAATATCCAAAAGGGGAGTAATGGCCGACAACTTCCAAGTGCTACATTAAGTGTGTGTATTTTTTCTCATAGACTTTTCCCCACAGACTTGTTTGAGATTTTCATTGACATAGGACATTATGTTCGTGATATCAGTGCTTATGAAGAATTGGTATCCAAGTTGAATTTATTAGCGGTAAGTCCTGAGTTTTAAATACTTTGTCAGGCTGCTATGTGGTCAGGGTAGAATGTATCACAGCAACCCATTTCCTTTATATTTTTTGGTTAGGAGGATGAACTGAAGCAAATTGCTGAAAATATTGAAAGCATTAATCAGAACAAAGCTCCTTCGAAATATATAGGCAACTATGCAATTTTGGATCATCTTGGAAGTGGAGCTTTTGGCTGTGTTTACAAGGTGACTTTGCCCTTGGGGAGCAACACTTCTGATATTCCCAAACAAACCAGACGTCACACTTGTACATCCATGCTCAATTGTAACGGAACTTTTGTCACTGAAAAATTGTGAGCAAATGGATATAAAAATTAAAATGATTGTTTTTGTTTAACAGATAGAAATAGCTGTACTGATGCTGTCTTAGCTCTCAGCTCTAGAAATTGGCCACTGATTTTTTAAGATAAAAGGTGTCATTGATCTCTCTCAAAAAAATAGTCAAAATAGCTTGTCCTAATACATGATACAATCTCTAAATTCACAACTGTGTTTCTGTATTTGCCAAGAGAAATCCTACTGAATACTGCAGACTGACCCAGGAGATACCAATATTTTGAGCTCAGCTGAATGTAAATGTAGCTAGAATTTTAAATGTTCTGTGACTTATTTAGATGACAATTAATCATGTGACCTTGTTAATCTGTTTCTTTCTCCCTCTTTCTACTTTCACCCCATTCCTTTTGTGTGTGTGTGTGTGTGTGTGTGTTTTTCCTTATTTTAGGTTAGAAAGCGTAGTGGTCAAAATCTTTTAGCAATGAAAGAGGTCAATTTGCATAACCCAGCATTTGGAAAGGACAAAAAAGATCGAGACAGCAGTGTGAAGAATATTGTTTCTGAATTAACAATAATTAAAGAACAGGTAAATAATTTTCTTGTTTCTGGATATGTTTTCCTTAAATAAATGTCATCAAAAGACAGTAAAGTTCTTGTGCATGCTACTTATGAACGAATTCTTGTGAAATTATTGACATCGAGGCAGTGATATTTTCACCAGCTTTTTAAGGCTTGACATTGAAACATAAAAACACTTTTTGGAGTTTACATGAGGGTCATAGATGCAAAGCAGTTGGGTTTATGGCACATGGTGCATCATATATGAGAAATCCTTTTCATTGTGAGCATATCTATTCCCTTCTCATTATATTTTAGCATATTTGGTTACTTAGTTACATACATAGAACTATGACTAAGAGTTTCCTGACTTTTGTCAAGTGAAACCAAGCTGTTAACATTCCTCAAATATGGCTTATTAAATCTAAAATGTAGATTTTCAAGATGGGTTATTATTTATTGGCATGAGCAGAATACTCTGACATAATGTAACAGCTCAATTAGTTATCATTATGAAAGTTTGTTTGGGGAGAAAGAATAAACACTTCAAAAGAGGAATCGGATTTCTTTGTGGGATCCAAGAACACATTGGTTTCTTTTAAAGTCGTCCTTATTTGTACATTGATTACGAATACTGTTCATTTATAACTCCTGTGGAGAGCTATCAGTTTCACTGCTCTTTCCTCACCACTGGTCGAATTTGCAAAGCATCTGTGCTGAGACATAAAAAATACCATAAATATGATCTTTATTCACCAAAAGCTATAGTTCTACTTCAATTTATAAATTATAATTGATATTATCAATAGCTTATTTTACAGTTGACTTTTATATACTAATAGATTAAATTTTAAGAAGTTACCATTTGTTCATGTTTAGGATAATTTGGCCTTCTACATTGTGCTGTTTCATTCTAGCACAAGGCTAGAACATGGCTTTCGACCTAAGCCAGTCCCGTGCCTTCATCTGGACCTAAATTTGGATTATAGTCCTTGCCAGTGAGTTAGGTCCAGAATATGGTTCTGATTGTTTACATGGTCCCATATTGTTTAAAATCTGCTAGCCACTATCTAGTTGATGAGGTAGATTACTTGTTTTAGCACATTTCCTAAGAAAAGAAAGTGTCAGGCTGGGGCCAGATAAGAAGCATCTACTTGAACTTTGAGGTCACTCAAAGTTGTACAGTTGCTGATTAAATTGCTGATCAAACCAATGGGAGGGATAATAACATTGACCCCTAAAAGGAGGAGGTAAAGGTAGACAGAAGCAATGGAAATGGGACTAGAATGGGAGAGTGTATTTGTTAAGATTGAGACTATCTTGCAGTAACAAAGAGGCTCCAAAATATAGGAGCTTAAAAAAGAGGCCTTGCAGGGTTATTTCTCTTTCATGTAACAATTCCAAAGTGAGTCAACCAGGTTGGTAGTGTTCTCTGTTGTATGCAATCATTTGGGAACATCATGTTTTTTTCCCTCTCTTCTTGCTCTGCTACCTTCTTGCGCATCTGAGTGGTTGAAACTGCCATAGGCACATTCCCATCCAAAGTGGGAAGAGTATGGAGGGCCACTCCCAATGTTTAGGGCTCAGACACTGGAGTGTACACGTTTCCCCTTACACTCCATGGGTGAGAACTAAGTTATAGCCCCAACCCTGGCTGCAAGAGAGGCTGAGAGATGTGCTCTCTAACTAGGAAGCTGTGTCCAGCTACTACTGTATGCAGTGGAGGAATGGGACAGTAGGATTTGGGTGGACAGGTAGCAGTCTCCTTCCAAAAAGTCTCTCAGAAAAAAACAAAAAAAGATGCAAGCCATTTAGATGTGATGATGACTTTTCTGAGATAAGACAAATTCCAGTTTACCTAGAAGCTAAAATTATAAATAAACAACTATAAAAACTATTAGTATTCTTATAGAAAAATGGTCTTTTTAATTTAAAAAGTCAAATTTCCATTTATATCTTTAAGTAAACTTATATCAAAGAGATATAAGTTCACTAGTCACTTTTAAAAAATGACAAGACTTATATTCAATACTATTGCAATGGGGTCAAACTATTGCAATAGAGGAGAGAGATTGAACCCAACTCTAAATTCAAGAAGGACAGTTGAGGATTTATAGGCAATGCATAGGGTAAGGAGGTCAGTGAATGGAAAATTACTAAGAGGGGCTTGACTAGATATCAAGGGTGAGGGGATGAGGAACTTTATTGGATACCGAGGGTTGGGGGATTTTTGATAAACTGACTTAGCAGGATTCATGGGAAAACTGAGCAGAGCAGACCAAGGATGAGACCTAGATAAGAAGAAGACTCAGAGGAGCCTGACTAATATTTGGTTAAGAATGGCATCCTTGTCAACTGTTATTATAATTTAAACTGAGTTAACTCTTAGATTATTTTATTTTATATTAATCATTTTGTAGGGCATAGAAAGAAATAGTGTAGTAGATACAAACTATGTAAATATTTAGGTGGTAGAGAGAGGTAAGGAGCAATGAATGTGTATATTCAACAAAATTTACTTCATTGCAGTTTTTTCCTTTATGCAATCTGAGCGTGATGTCGGGGCAGGAAGTGCTCAGTGAATTCTAAAGCTTCCTTCTAGTTCTAAAATTCTCTATTTTAGTTAAGTTAGGTGATAAAGCACAGTTTTAATTTTGTTTCATAAGGCTATATAGCAGATTGCTATTTTCAGATTAGTTTTGTAAGCAACAAATTTTTAAAAATCATATAAACTCAATTAGATGGTATCTTGAAATGCTTAGTTTTATAAATAAATAAAAATATAATAATTTCTTTGTTGGCTTCGAACATGAAGTCCTACTAAATGGTCTATAAAAACGTTTGTGTTTTGAAGTAGTTTAATAAATGCTTGTTATTTATTTTCTTATAGCTTTATCATCCCAATGTTGTACGTTATTACAAAACATTTCTGGAAAGTAAGTATGAGTTTTCCTTATGTTTCTAATTAAGGAAACACATCTTTGTTACTTACATATTTACATATTCGAATGTCACAAAATAAACTTAATCAAACATTTTATTTATTTCTTTGTTGTGAATATGACAGTGGATGATCTCGAGCATCACTTTCTTGACCAGTGAAACAGTGATGTAATCAATGACCTGAAGACACTTACAAAATGCGTAGGTCCCCGTATGAAAGATGCTGCATGAACAAACCAAAATAGTTATTGCTGTTTTCATATACAAAAAAGCACTTAATAGGATCAGGAAAAAAGAAAACTAAAGGATGGTGGTTTCTTTAAGAAAAAATTAAAAGGGTTTTTGTTGAATTAGATGACATTTTCCACCCCGAGAATAGATTGGAATACGCTAGGGTCCTTGTGGTTTCTTTTGCTTGAAGTTTAAGTAAATGCCACAAGGTGGCGATGGAGACTTGACCGATTCTGCAGGCAGACTGCAAGTATGGAATACTGAATCAAATCTTTGCGATAAAGCCATACTCAGTCAATTGTTTAAAAAAAAAATGGGGCCTTTGACAGAAATAAATATTTATAAATCTTAATGATCTGCGTCACATATACAATGTCAAATCTCCACTTGAAGGAAGATTTAAAGAAATAGAAGACAGCAATTTGGGCTTCCTCATTACCTCTTTATCAGTACTATTGATATTTAAGAAAACCTTTTATGTCCTTTGACATTTGTTATGATTTTACCCATCTCCCTTCGCCTAGAGGACTCAGAAGAACTCAGTGCTGAAACTTCTGCAGTAAATCCTCCCCCTCACCTGTTTGTTCTTGATGTTAGTATAATTTCTTATAACTCAGTGCATAGCCCTTCAAGAAGAGATCAAGGTTGGTTCTGACTTGTGCTGAGGTGACACAACTTGTCTTAATATAAGAAACGAATTTAAACTTTTTTACAACCTGGTAGCTCCCCAAAAGAGTTGGAAGTGGCTTAAAAATACATAAAATATGCCGGGCACGGTGACTCACGCCTGTAATCCTAGCACTCTGGGAGGCCGAGGCGGGTGGATCGCTCAAGGTCAGGAGTTTGAAACCAGCCTGAGCAAGAGCGAGACCCCGTCTCTACTAAAAATAGAAACAAATTAATTGGCCAACTAAAAATATA
>CAUYRT010026622.1:0-16166 GCA_963574885.1 Lepilemur ruficaudatus
CATGCCTGTAGTCCCAGCTACTTGGGAGGCTGAGGCAGAAGGATCGCTTGAGCCCAGGAGTTTGAGGTTGCTGTGAGCTAGGCTGATGCCACAGCACTCACTCTAGCCTGGGCAACAGAGAGAGACTCTATCTCGAAAAAAATAAAAAAAAATAAAAAATAAAATCAGTGGCTTATGGTGCCAATAAAAATCAAACCATCTTTTAGTAGGTTTTAGTATTATTTCAAAATGCTTAATGGACAATATGTCCCCTTAGTGCCTGCTCCCAGGGTAGACTGCTCCCAATGTCCCACTGTCCTACCCTTGCTTAGCACACCACTGATCCCACCTTGTGTAGCCCCCTCCCACATTGACTCCAGGCTTGGCCCTGTGATTTGTTTTGCCCTTTCTTGTAGCCTTGAGATTGCCATGTGAAGGAGCCTGAGCTAGTCTGCTTCATGCTGGAGGCATGTGGCCCAACCAACAGCAGCACTAACCATCACGTATGTGAGTTCTTCCTAGACAATCTAGCCCAAGTCAAGCTACCATACGATTTCAGTCACATGAGACGCTGCAGGCAAGATCGCTAGAAGAATCTCTCACTTAAGGTCAGCCCAAATTTCCCTGATCCATGAAATTATAAGCAAATAAAACATTGTTTTAAGGCACTAAATTCTGAGGTTGATTTCTATGCAGCAATAGACAATTAATACACCATTGTAAGAATTTTGGTTTTTATTCTGAGAAGGGAAGACAGGTTTTTCAGCCAAAGAGTGACATGATCTGACCTTTTAAGAGGATTACTGTGGTTGTTATTTTGGGAAAGAGAGAGAGAGGAAGAAAAAAACATAAGTAACCCGGAGAAGAAATAAGGAAACCATTTAGGAAGGTGATGCAATAAGCTAGAAGAGACACAGTGGTGGCATTCAGGTAGTAGCAGTTCAGATGATGAGAAATGGTCAGAATCTGGATTCTGAATCTATAAGTTTCATTGACAGATTGAATGTGAAGTATGGAAGAAAGAAGCAATCAAGAATGGCTCAAATATTTGTTGCCTGACTAATTGGTCAGAGGATGAGATCACTAAATGACATGCAAAAGAATGTGAAAATAGCAAGCTGGGGGAGGACAGTAACATTAGGAATTCTGTTTGGGAATATTAACTTTGAAATCCCTATAGACATCCAATCTACAGGCCAATGATTTATGCTGGAGATAGAAATTTAGGAGTCGTGAGCATATAAATAGTATTAAAAGCCATGAAACTAGATGTATTAATATAAATAGTATTATAATAATATAATATATAATATAATACATATAAATAGTATTAAATACTATTATAGTATTACATATAAATAGTAAATAGTAATACATATAAATAGTATTAAAAGTAAACAGTATTAATAGTTAATAGTAATACATATAAATAGTATTAAAAGCCATGAAACTCTCAATTTCTATACATTGAGAGTAAATTATGCCTAAGTCTTGGGACAGACAGCCCATTGTTCATAGCAGCTGTTCTCAAAGTATGTTCTGTGGTCCCATGAGGTTCCCTGGAGGTCAAAACTATTTTCATAATAATACAAAAAACTTTATCTCCTTTTTTTTCCCACTGTGTTAACAATTGCACTGACCATGCAAAAACAATGGCAGGTAAAACTATAGTCACTTTACCACAAATCAAGACGGTGGTACCAAACTCTATTAGAAGTCATTGTATTTTTCACCACTACTGCTTTTGTAACTAAAAAAATAAATAAATAATGCCACTTTGATTCAATAATGCCCCTGAGGAGAAAGTAAACATTATTGCTTTTATCAAATTTCGACCCTTCAGTACACATCTATTTAACATTCTGTGTAATGACATTGAACGTCCTCATAAAGCACCTCTGGTACAAACCAAAGTATTTTGGTTGTCTCTTTGGTTGTCTTGTGCCATTGTTTGAATTGCAGGTTGAACTGCCCTTTTTTTTTTCATGGAACATAATTTTTACTTGAAAAAGCAATTCACAGAAAAATTAGGCTTATTCAAATTTGGGATTTTGGCAGACATTTTCTTGACAATAAACCAAGTGAAAGAGAAACAACTAGCAGCATTTGTTGCCAGTGATAAAATTTGAGCTTTCAAGCAAAAATTAAAATTTTGGAAAATGTGTATCTGCCTCTGAGAGCTTGACAGCTTCCCAATACTTGTCTAATGAGATCAGTGGTGATACTAGCAAATGTGATTTTTCGGTATTATATAAGGTAATGTGTCAACATTTTCCGAATGACCAATGCATAACGTTATAAAATCATGCATGGCTACAAGAGCCATTCCAAGTGCACGATAAACAATAGATTTTAATGTAACTGAGTAGAAAAAGTTCATTGATAAGTTTTCAGATTGCACTTTTCAATTAACCTTCAAAAAACTATCACTTGGAGTTCAGATGCAGAATCAAAGGAGAATACTCACAGTCATTTCAGAAGGCTCTTGAAGTACTCCTCCTTTTTCCAAATATATTGTGTGAATGAAGTTAGGTTTTCTTCATGTGCTTTAATCCAAACAATATATTACAATAGATCAAATTAGAAGCAGAAGTGAGACTCCTGTTGTCTTCTATTAAATTAGACTGGGAGTGGGAAAACTTTTTCTATAAAAGTTTAGATAATTGATATTTTAGGATTTGCATGCCATATGGTCTCTGTCACAAATATGCAACTCTTCCATTGTAGGGAGAAAGCTGCCATAAACAATATGTAAGTTAATGAGCATGGCTGTGTTCCAATAAAACTTTATTTACAAAAATAAGCAGTGTGCTGAATTTGTCCTGTGGGCTGTAGTTTGCAGACCTGGATCCCTACACTAGACAGTAAAGAGCGTGGTGGCTCACATCTGTAATCCTAGCACTCTGGGAGGCGCAGGCGGGAGGACTGCTCAAGGTCAGGAGTTCGAAACCAGCCTGAGCAAGATTGAGACTCCGTCTCTACTAAAAATAGAAAGAAATTATCTGGACAACTAAACTAGACAGTAAAGAGATTTTCAAAAATATAAAACAATGCCAGTCTTCTTACTAATTTGTTTTGAAAAATATTGTTATTTTCCATAAAATGGTATTTATGTTTTGGAAACATAGCCATTTCTTTCATTAAAATGGTTAACAGGTAGTAAGTTTGTAATCATTATTTTAAAACAAATTAATCAATAATTTTTTTAATGTCTTGATATTAATTTCTAATACTGTAAATATTGATAGATATAAGACACATAACCAAAAGCTCTTCGAAAACTTCAATGATTTTTAAGAGTGTAAAAGGGGAGTCCTGAGAACAAAAAGTTTGAAAACTGCTGGTTTAGAGGTTGGGGATATGAGAAGGAACCAGCAAATGAGGCAGTGGAGGACTGGCGCATTGAAGAAGGAGGAGAACAGGAAATGGGATGCCCCGGAAACCAAGTGAAGGAATTGTTTTTCAAGGAGGGTGTGAGGTTAGCTAAGTCATTTGACTGATACTGACATTGTCAAAATGTTCATAGTAAGGAAACAACACACTGGGAAACACTGAGCTTCGAGGGAGGAGAAGGGCTAATCACTGACTGTACGACACTGGAGAAGAGGAAGGTGATGGCATCCAAAGCACTTCGTCCATTCGGTTTGGGGAGGCCACTTTTACCTGTGAGAACACCCCATCTACTGGCAATGAGGACTCATCAGAATACAGGGGCTCAATGTCCTCAGCTTCAATAGGGTCTTCCCACAGGTTTCCATCCCATTTTACAGAGCCCTATTCTTTCCCAATTAATGTCTGCACTTTAACAGCAGATACCCTACGAGGCTGGGAGTTCAACTTGCATTATAATCTAGCCAATTGCAGGAAGAGGACTTGTGTTTGATTTTCAGCAATTTCAGCTCTGTGGCTATAGGAGATAAAGCTCTACTGAGGGCACACCTAGAATCTCCTAGGTCATGGTGCTTGAGCTGGGAATTTAAATCTCTAAGCTCATCGCTTTCTTTCATCACTTTGTCCAGAGATATTAGGAGCAACCAAACAACATCATTATATTTCTTATTAACAGTTCTCCAAAAATGTTTGAAAGTGTCATATACAGATTTACGTAGCTCCTGGCCTCTTATAAGTGGTTGATTAGGAGTATCCAATGAAGGTATTTTGCATATTCCTATAAATGGTTCACACCATGGACTATCAGTGCTTTCTTTACTATTGGAAATGGAATCCTTAGCATCTTTAAATCTAATCAGATTAAAGAGCCAATTCCAGAAACCCCAAAATCAATTCAGAAAACTCATCTTTAGAATTCTGTTCCTCTAGAACTATTCTTTTTTCCAAAATCTGCATTAGGTAAGGTTTTCTAGAGAAATGAAATTAATAGGATATACAGATATATAAGAGGGGATTTATTATATGAATAGATTCCCAAGATTTTGGAGGCCAAGAAGTAGTACGATATGCTCTTTGCAAGCTGGAGAACCAAGAAAGCTGATAGTGTAATTCTGTCTGAATCTGAAGGTCTGAGCCAGGAAAGCCAATGGTATAATTCTCAGTTGAAAGGCCTGAAAACCAGGGTGGGGTGGGAGTGGGATGTAGGGATAGCTGGTGTAAGTCCTGGGAACCTGGATCTCTAATGTCCCAGGGCAGGAGATGGATGTCCCAGCTACAGGAGAGAGAGTGAAACTTACCCTTCCCTTGTGTTTTTGTTCTATCTGGGCCCTCAAGTGATTGGGTGATGTCCACCCACATTGGTGAGGGTGGATTATCTTTACTCAGTCTACTGATTCAAATGCTAATCTATTCTGGAAACACCCTCGCAGACACACCCAAAAATAATGTTTTACCAGCTATTTGGGTATCCCTTAACCCAGTCAAGTTGACACAGAAAATTAACCATCGCAACACTGGTTGAAGAATCTGTTTTAAATGAGTGAAAAGTTCCCACTTCTACTGAAATAAGAGGTAGTAAACAAAGGCAACTGTAGGCAAATTTGTAAATGCAATAGCAGGAAACTGAGGGAGTGTCAATCTGATGGCTTGCTTCTATTTTCACTTTGAAGTAGGAGTAAGACATCTGTTGAGATGAGGGGGTGAAGTATTTGGAGGCTTAGAAGAGTGAAAGGTGGAGGAAAAAATGAGGGAGAGCTGACTAGGGAAACTAGAGGGTTTCCAGGTAATGTTGATTTTCCAGGTAGGGGTAGAAATCACGAATGTATTATGGCACCAATCTATATAATTGATGGATTTTTTCTAGCAAATATTTAACAGCCCAGCTGTTAGTACAGAGAAAGTAGAAAATAAACCTGCTGGACCAGGGTTAGGCAATTTTTTTTTCTATAAAGAGCCAAATAGTATTTATATAAGATAAAGTGAATGGAGAAAAAAAAGAGCCAAATAGTACATATTTTAGGATTTGCAGGCTACATTCAACTCTGCCTTTACAGTGTAAAACCAGCCATTGACAATATGTAAGCAAATGAGCATTGCTGTATTCCAATAAAATTTTATTTATTGACACTGAACTTTGAATTTAATTCAATATTCATGTCACAAAATATTACTCTTCCTTTGATATTTTTCAGTTGTTTAGAAGTGTAAAAACAAATCTTACCTTGTAGGTTCTACAAAAATAGGTGGATTTGGTCTGTGGGGCCCAGACTTTGTGAACCTCTGCCCTAAATATATGGAAGATTCAAGAAAGGTGCACCTTTGGAGCTGATATACCCAGGACCGAGCAAGGCTTGAAATTGTTTCCAGTTGGCCCCTTTAGAGGTGCTCTTGTGCAGTGTACAACCTGCTCCTATGTCTGTGAGGGCCCTTGCAGATTTGGGGGTCTATCACGTGGTAGGACAACAGGAAACAAAGCATGAGAAATGAAGATAGTGGCACAAAAAAAAGGCTGAGGTGATGTGTTACTGCAGTGTAATCTGGATAGGGGTGGAAGGAAAGGTGGAAAGGTGCTGAAAGAAACCCAGTTGAGGGGGTCAAGGACCATTCAGCATTGATGATATCAAGGAACTGGTATAATAGGAGTGACCAAGGGAAAAGTTGGAAGATTAAAGTCCTAGAGCAGTATGTTTGAGTTCCAGGTAGTAACAAGAAGCAGCATGTGGCTTATCCAGGGGTCAAAGTCTTTGATGAGAAGGAGGAAATGGCCATATTGTCAATAAGTGACAGTACCCACGAAGATTAGGAGTTGACATAGCTGATCATGCGAACCATAAAGGAAACAATGAGGGTGAAGGCATAATGATCTGAAAATGGTTCAGAAACAAAGTCAGGCTCCATCAGTTGCTCTGCCCCATGCCTGACACTCTCTGGTCCTCGCCCTTCCAAAAATTATCTCCCATATTTTGCTCCTATGCCCGAAGGACTTAGGTCCTTTAAGATCCTTTTCCTTCCTCCCAAAGAACTTGTCTGGCAAGAAAACAATAGTAAAGAAATTTAGAGGCTAAGAAATAAGGAACAGAAAAGCTGGGGCTGTTCATAAGGCAACAAGTTTTACTTCATTGTATTTCCATATTTCAACTGCATATTAGAATCTCCAGTTGAAGGTATCAGAGGCTTCTTAAGCTCAATATGTCCAAAAAATAACTTAATTTTCTCTTTGATACACTCTGCCATCCCCCCATGTAAACTTCTGCCTGCTTTTGTGCATCCTCTCTCAGTAAAAGGCATCACCAGCCCCTTCTCCCCAAGTCCTTTCATAGTTTTCCCTAGTCCATCCAACTATCTTTATATCCAGTGCTATGCTCTGCTTCAGGCCCTCATCACCTCTCACCTGGATTATACAATAATCCTTAAGCTCATCCTTTCAATGAGCCCCCTGATAACCCTACCTTTCTTCAAAATTTTTGTAAATTGTTCATTGTGGACCTTTTTGTATGAATTTCATTTTCTAAAATATTGCATTAAAATATAATTTATCTTGATTACTGAGTCTTTTGGTGCCTCCTTAAGTTGTGCACACAGAAAGAAAATCCTTCCCTCACTTCACCCTTGTCCCAGCCCCGCTCCCTGCCTCCAGTTTTGTCTCCCTCAATCTTTTTTCATTCAGCAAGGACAGTCAACTAACATACATATGTAACCATTCCACATTCCTGCTTAAAATTTGCCAGTGTATTCCCCTGAAGGTAATTCAACAAGATCAGTCTTTCTCTGGTTCCTGCTTACTATTAATACTTCAGCCTCTCTTTTAGATTTTCTCTTCTTCCTCCTCCATGTGTCATTGCCATGGCTGACATTATGTTCTGGCACCGAATGAATGCATAGTGTTCTTAGAGCTTTGTATGTTTTCATCCTATGAGACAAGGTGATGTAGGTACTATTATATCATTTAATTTTCATATTATTATTATTTTATTTAGAGATGGGGTCTTGCTATGTTGCCCAGACTGGAGTGCTGTGGCTAGTCACAGGGTAGACCCTAGTGTTGATCAGCAGGGGAATTTTGATCTGCCCCATTTCCAACCCAGGCAGGTTCACTCCTCTGGCAACCTGGTGGCTCCCCACTCCCCAGAGGTCACCATATTGATGCCAAACTTAGTGCAGACACCTGATGGGCACAGCACACAACAGCCCAGAACTCCTGGGCTCAAATGATCCTTGTGCCTCAGCCTCCGGAATAGCTGGGACTACAGGTACATGCCACCACACCCAGCATTATTTCTATATTAATTTATAGCCAAAGACACCAAGCTATAAAGTCCCACAACTCCCTTCCTCTGGGTGTTTTTGTAGGCTTTTCCAGGTTTCCTCACCAGTTTCCTTCCAGGCTTACTTTCTATGGTAGGCTGCATAATGGCCCCCCTAAGACATCCACATCTTAATCCCCCAAACCTGCTCCCTTACATGGTAAAAGGGATTTTGGAGATGTGATTAAGTTAAGAATCTTGAGATGGGGAGACTATCCTATATTATCCTATGGGAGACTATCCTAATTGCAAAGTTCCTTACAAGAGTGACACAGGAGGATCACAGTGATAGAGAAGACGTGATAACGGAAGCAGAGAGGTCAGAGTGAACCCATTGCCAGAAGGGGGACATGAGGAATGTAGGTAGTCTTTAGCAGTTGCAAAAGGCAAAGATCGGATTATCTCCTAGAGCAGCAAATTCCTCCAACCTTTTTGGTTTACCAGGGACCAGTTTCATAAAGACATTTTTTCCATGGACTAGGGGAGGGGAGATGGCCTCAGGATGATTCAAGCGTATTACATTTATTGTGCAGTCAAACCTCTCTGCTGATGATAATCCGTATTTGCAGGCTCTCCCCAGCGCTATTATCACTGCCTTAGCTCCACCTCAGATCATCAGGCATCAGATCCTCATAAGAATTGTGCAACCTAGATCCCTCCCAGGCACAGTTTACAGTAGGGTTCACTCTCCTGTGAGAATCCAATGCCACTGCTGATCTGACAGGAAGCAGACCTCTGGTGGTGGTGCGAGCGACGGGGAGCAGCTGTAAATACAGATCAAGCTTTGCTTCCTCGCCCACTGCTCACCTCCGGCTGTGTGGCCCATTTCCTAACTGGCCATGGACCAGTACCAGTCCATGGCCCGGGGGATGGGGACCACAGCCCTAGAGCATCCAGAAAGAATGTAGCCCTGATGACACCTTGATTTTGGACTTGCAATGCCCAGAACTAGAAGTTAATAAGTCTATGTTGTTTTAAGTCACTCAATTTGTGGTAATTTGTTATAGCAGCAATGGCAAACTAATACACTTTCTCTTGAATGCCTATCCTGATCTCCCCAAATGAGGTTAGATGCTCTTCCCAAAGGTTCCCACAACTTCCTGTCCTGCATCTCTCCGGGCACTAGTCTTGCTGCGTTGCATTTCCTGGTTATGAGCCCATCTCTACCTCTGGACTGTAAGTTGCTCAGACAGGGATCATGTTGTTCTTTTGTACCACCAGAGCTTAACTTAAAGATATACAGCTGGAACTCAATAGGTATTTGTTGAGTGAATAAATGAATGTAATTTCTCAATCAAAGAGGGTTGAGACTGTGGGTTTATACTAACATGATGTGTGAAATGACGACTATTAAGTTTAAAATACAACCAATTTGTCTTCCTGTCAAGAAAAAAATTTAAAAAGGAAGAGAATGGGCTTTTTTCCAAATGTCCTATGAACACAGAAGGGGGGAGTGGTTTACCTTGACAACAAGAAACTTGCTTTCTTCAGACAAACAGAGGAAACAATAAAGCAAGAGAGGGTGAAATAATTAAGAAATTTTGAAGTTTAATAAAGGCTTCCAGGTTTTTTACGTAACAGGACGCTTACTTAGAATCGACGTATTTGCCTCATGACAATGGTGAATTGAGTGTGACTGAGCTGAGCTGGCCACTATTGATTCTTTTGGGCCACATGACACTTTATTAGTATTTTCCTTCTGTGATAAATTTATAATGCCCTACGTCAGTCCATTCAGCTGCTATAACAAAATACCATAAATTGGATGACTTACAAACAACAAACGTTCATTTCTCACAGTCTGGAGGCGAGGCAATCTAAGGTCAAGGCTCCAGTAGATTCGATGTTTGGTGAGGGGCCCTCTCCTGGTTCACAGGATGGCGCCTTCCCACCGTGTGCTCACGTGGTGAAAGGGCAAGGCAAGTCTCCGGGGCCTCTTTTATCGGGGTACTGATTCCATTCAAGAGAGCTCCACCCTTGTGACCTAATCACACCCCAAAGGCCCCCACCTCTTAATACTATCACACTGGAGATTAGGTTTCAACACGGGGTTTGGGGGTGGGGAGGACACAAGCATTCAGAACATAGCACCCTTGTTTTCACAGTGTCATGTCAGGATGCTGGTTCTCAAAGGAAGAGGTCAGTGCAGAATCATCTGAGTTTCTCCTCCGTTCTGTACCCCACCAGCTATTCAGATGTCTGGCACCATGTGGTTGGGTTCTCTGCTCAGGGTATCACAAGGCTGAAACAAAGGTGTCAAACTGAATTCTTATCTGGAAGCTCTAGCAAAAAAAATTTGTGTTAGTGGTACAGTTGGCAGAATCAGTTCCTCGCAGTTGTTGGACAGAGGTCCCTGTTTCCTTGCTGGCTATCGGCCAGGAATTGCACTCAGCAACAAGATGCCACTATTGTTGCTTCCCAACATAGATGCTTGCTTTCATTTCAGGCTGGCCGGAGTGCAGTTCTCAAACTTCCTCTTCTGTGAGCAGCCAGAAAAACTCTGCTTTTTAAAGAGTTCATGTGATTAGCTCAGGCCCACCCAGATAATCTCCCTATCTTAAATTCAACTCTGCCACATTACATAACATAATCACAAGAGTTAAATTCATCATAGTCACAGTCCCAGGGACCCACAGTTCCAACAAGTAGGTGGAAAATCTTGGGAGCCGTTTTAGAATTCCGCCCAACATACCACTCCCTGCGAATGTTTATCAGAATGGGGGAGTGTATTTAAAAAACAAACACAAAAAAAACCCTGAAGCTTTTCTTAATATTTTTCTCCGCACACCCATAGAAAACCACTCTTTTAATGGAATTAAACTTCAACAACTCACAATCAGATGATTAGTTTCGCTTAGTGTGATTAATATGATTAATTAGATTTTTCCAGCATAACTTCATTTGGTTACCTGATGGCGGCAGGAAACTAGCCCGTGCAGGCCACCTCTGCTGGCCCATGAATTCAGGTGTGTTAGTTAACTAGTAAAACCACAACAATAAGATATTTTTAGGGGGAGCTAAAAATATCAGGTGATGGTTGTGTTATTGTACTAGAGTTTCTCCATTGGGAGAAACTGCGTAAAAGGTACATGGGATCTCTCTATATTATTTTTTATAGCTGCATGTGAGTCTAAAAATTTCATCTCAAATTGAAAATTTAATTTTAAAAATATCCATTTCATGGTGGCATATTAGATCAAAATGGCACATGTCAGTATCTGAAACCTAGACACTGCTTTTGCTCTTTCCAAAAAAAAAGGAAAAAGAAAAAGCAGCATGAATGGAAGCAGGATAAAAGCTTGAGGAGAAGGAAGAGGGGTTGGAATATCCTAAATGAGGAATCTGGTAAGAGCTCAGTGAAAGGTGAGCAAAAGCTCTAGACAGGTTCTTCTGCAGTTAACTTGGCAGTTTCTAGGTTGGAATTTGTGCCTTATTTAGAATATCAGAAATCCAAAGCTTTTTCTAAGTTTCCATTACATTATGCAGAATGATATTTTAAGCAAAAACATGTGACTCTGTAACCACTTGAAAGAGAATGATTAAAAAAGAAAAAAGCCCCCAAGGAGCAAGACACTTACTTCCTCCTAGACACCATTTCTGTGATTCCAGTCACCACCATGTGACCACAAAGGCTCATCAGCGTGTTCTTCTCTGAAGATAGGTTACATCCTGGGCAAGGTGAGAAGAGTGCTGAAATAAGCCCTTGTTCAGTAAATTGTGATTTCTGCTATAAAAAGTATTTAAAATGACAATTATATTTTAGCTTGTTACATAATGAAACGTTTAAGTAAAAGTACCATATTCTATGATTAGCTTCAATTCCTGATTTGCTTGTTTTATTTGACCCCCAGGTAAAAACTTTCCAGGTAACTTCCAGATGCCATCCATCAGCTATTGTTTCCTCTTTCTTAGTTCATATCTTGTTAATAATTGAGATCATTGACTAAGATGTCCTCACTCTGTTTATCTCTGCTTATTTTTCACAAAATTGCTAATTTTTAGAGACTATTTCAAACCATTGTTTCTATTTCTGAGCCAAAAAAAGGTAGAGAAACTTGTGGATGACAAGGATTTTTGAAACATTAAACTTTAACATGTGCCATATGACAATCTCTTCTTTATTTGGAAAAAATATGGATTCGGTACACCGTCATTAGAAATTCAAGGTGCTCCAAAGCTAATGTGATTCCTTATACATAACTTTTCAAAATTATAGCAAGGTCTAGGGGGAAAAATATGAAGGGTGTTTTTGTTCTTTTATCTTCCTCTATGTCACAGGAGTTTTTGTATGCATGTAACATTCCATTAGGATTAAAGGAAGCCCACCTCTTAAGGTCCTAAATACAAAAAAAAAAAAGCAAGACAAAACATTTTAATTGCATGTCATTTTAGGCACCAAGGCAGAAGGAGGTAACTTTGCAAAGAAAAAAGTGACTATGTTATGGCCGTGGATCCTGACCATGGATAAACTTCTCAAACTTTGGAAATGTCGGCTCTTTTGGAATGCTGCCTGAGACCATCATGAGAGAGCAAATCTATCCTACCTCAGGATGATAGGCCATACAGAGGAGATCTAAGACCTCTAGCTGACAGCCAGAGCCAAACTGCCAGACTCATAAGGTCATATTCCAGCCTAGTCAACTCTCTGCCTATATGCAGCCACATGAGTGGGCAAACCCAACAGAGGAACCCAACCAACTCACAGGCCTATGAGCCTAATAAATATTATAGTTAAGTCACTAAGTTTTGGGGTTGTCAAAACAGGTCAAAATAGTTGGAGAAAACTTCATGGAACTCAGCATGTACAAAACTGGACTCATTTTTCTTGACTTTCAGACTTCGTTTTTTTCTAGCAGTAGTGCAACCATTTCTTCTTTTCTCTCTTTTAAAACAGGGGCATGTTTTCTTTTCTTTTTTTTTTTTTTTTGAGACAGAGTCTCACTCTGTTGCCCGGGCTAGAGTGCCATGGCGTCAGTCTAGCTCACAGCAACCTCAAACTCTTGGGCTCAGGTGATCCTTCTGCCTCAGGCTCCTGAGTAGCTGGGATTACAGGCATGTGTCACCATGCCTGGCTAATTTTTTCTGTATATTTTTAGTTGGCCAATTAATTTCTTTCTATTTTT
The DNA here is from genome assembly GCA_963574885.1 of Lepilemur ruficaudatus. Classification (NCBI taxonomy): domain Eukaryota; kingdom Metazoa; phylum Chordata; class Mammalia; order Primates; family Lepilemuridae; genus Lepilemur; species Lepilemur ruficaudatus. Next base: position 12,797 of record CAUYRT010026622.1, read on the forward strand.
TTTATAGTAGAGACGGGGGTCTCACTCTTGCTCAGGCTGGTTTCGAACTCCTGACCTTGAGCGATCCACCCGCCTCGGCCTCCCAGAGTGCTAGGATTACAGGCGTGAGCCACTGCCACCGGCCTGAAACAGAGGCATGTTTTCTTCTTCATCTGCTTTCTTTCTCTCCCCTATGTACAGTATCTAAGTCTCATCAATTCTTCCTTAATGGTTTCCTTCTCAACTCTCCCTTCTATTAACACTGTCACCACATTCATGCTACTTTAATAACTAAAGTACAGCAATGATTCTTTGCTTTCTATCTTCAGCAGTTCAATTTATCCTGAATCCTCATGTAACTGTCACGGTAGTAAAATTACTCTAATTATGTTTCTTTTCACTGTAAAATCCTTAAATGGCTTCCTTTACCTACACAAAAACGTTCTTGCTCCTTTGCCTTATCTATTGAATCACCTCCCTGCCATGCATATTTCCAGGTATAACCTTTCCTCTAATTTACCACTTTCCTTCACAAACTTCAGCCAAATTAGCCTCGTCATTGTTTCTAGACTGTGCTATAAGCATTCTTCTTTAACACTTTTGCTCTTGACTTTTTTTCATATGAATCCTCACTATCTAGATCTTGCTACTCCAATAATGTCCAACTCAAACTCTTCCTTCTTTGTGAGGCTTCTTCCCTGATTATTCCCAGATTATTTTTTGAACTCCTTTAGTATATAATGTCCAAACCATTCAGTTAACACCCACTGTATAGTAATTTATTGTAGTTACATTTTTCATGTGTGAATATTTTATCCATGCACCTAAATAGCAACCTGGAGATCCAGGTGCACATTTTACATCTCGTATAATGTGTAAAAGGCTGTCAGTAAATATTAACTGATGTTGGAGGGGACTGTAAGATTTGGGCAGAATTGGAGTAGGTGGGGAGAGAAGGGCCACTTTAAGCTAGAGGAACGAGAGCAACGACGGGAAAACACATGGTTTGTTCCAAGGATGGGAAAGATAATATCAAATAATGGGCCAATCTAATTCCCTAATAATAAGAACAACAAAAGCATCACTCAGCTGTCATTCTTCTTCTTGCTTACTTTCCCCCACGATATAATTGGGCTAATTTTTGCTTCAGGACTTTTGCACTTGTGGAAAACATAATCACTGAAGTAGAATTTTAAAATTAGACTTTATTGTTTACAACAAGTGTGTTACAGGAAGGAAAGAGGGGGAGTGTTCACGAACCGAAGGCAAATTACAGCCATACCGCAGTTCCTTAACATATAAAATTACAGGATCTACTTTTTACCTAAGACTCCCCCTTCTAAAGTTGTCTTGCGGTTAGCAGGGGAGGAAATGCCGCATAACGCCCAGCAGGGTGAGGGCAGGTGGAGCCCTGCAGTCAAAAGTTCCTAAAAGCTCCTTCAAAGGAGTACATATATTTGAAAGGGTCAAAAGTTGGTTATGTAAAACATTGAGGAACTACCATTTAGATGACACCTTTACTTTCCCTAATAACGGGCATACAGGGCTGTCTTCATTCAACAAATTCATTTATTCATTAACATTGCTTATAATAAACAAAAATTATAAACAAAAAAGTTGAAAAAAAGAATAAGAAAAAATTAATACCATGGGAACACTGACCAAAAGGAAGCTGTCCTGGCTATAGTAATATAAATATAAATAAAATAAATATGCTATAGTAATATAAATATAAATAAAATAAATATACTTTAAGGCAAAAAACATTCCTAGCAGGTCACTTCATGATGTTAAAATGTTCAATTCATCAGGAAGGTATCACATTTCTACTTTTGCATGCTCCAAATAACAGCTGCATATGTAAACCAAAAAATTGACAGAACTATAGTGAAGAAATAAATAAATCCACAATCATTGTGGATTATTATGGAGAAGCTAATTTTTTTTTTTTTTACCATCCCTTTTCCTCCTACATCTTTGCATTGCTCATTCTCTTCTTTTTTCCAGGTATTACCTCCTCAGAGAGTTATTTTTGAGTTACTCTGCTTAAAACAGTGTCTCCCTATCATTCTTTATAGGATACATATATGCCCAGCGTTTTAGTATTCACTTACTTATTTACTGAATTTCTCCTCTACTACAATGTATTCCATGAGGGTGGGGAGATCATCTATCTCATTCCGTATGAAATCTCTTGGTTCCCTGAACAGTTTCTGCCACATAAAAATGTTTGCTGAGTAAGTGAATAAATAAACAGCTAACAATTGTTGAACACTCCTGTGTGCTAGAAACTTTAAAGGCATTATCTTGAGTCTCCCAACAATCCTGCATTTTATAGGGAGGGGTAAATAATTTACTCAATCTCATAGTTAGTAAATGGCAGACAATATTTGAATCTAGGGACATTGTCTTCTTGCTGGTCCTTAGCATTCCACTGGACAGGGGAATCCACCATAGGCTCTTACATATGAATATGACATTATATCCATTCAATAAAAAATGTATTGAAGTTGCTACTGTGTATAATATATCAGAGATGCAATGGTGAGGTAGAAATGGACAGGGCTGGACTCCATGGGTCTGATATATTATCGGGGCAGAGAAACACTAAATAAATAACTACTTGCATAACTAATCAGTGACAATTATTTTAGCCTCAAAAGGAATAACTTTAGGTACTTCTGGTGCTACATAACAGGAGACGCTGAACGAGGAAGTGACGTTTGAGTTGAAATTTGAAAGATATGCAAGGATCAATGTGACGACAGGAGGAAAGGGAAGGGGTCACGAATATTCCAGTCACAGGGTGGGCAAACTTTTAAAGAAAACTCATTGTATGTATCTCTAACATTAGAAGTTAAACTATCTATAATGCTATTTTTATGCCTAAGAAACTTAGCAATAAACATTATTAATATCAATTCAAGATTCATATTTCCCTGATTGTCTCAGAAATGTTCCTACAGTTTGTTAACATAAGGATCCACTCAGGATTCAGACTTTACATTTGGTTGAATCATGTCTTATTTTTTTTCCCCCATCCTTAAGTGACTCAGATCATGTCTTAAATCTTTTAAAATATTTTTTAAAACATTAAAACATGCAGAAAAGAAGGGAGCTATGAAAAAAAAATTAAAACATTTCTCCAGTTCTTTATTTATCTTGTGATATATTTGTTGAAGAAACAGTCACTTGTTGTACAGAATTGCCCTTATTTTATTTATTTATTTATTTATTTATTTATTTATTTATTTATTTATTGAGACAGAGTCTCACTCTGTTGCCCGGGCTAGAGTGCCATGGCGTCAGCCTAGCTCACAGCAACCTCAAACTCCTGGGCTCAGGCGATCCTCCTGCCTCAGCCTCCTGAGTAGCTGGGACTACAGGCATG
>CAUYRT010026624.1:0-22316 GCA_963574885.1 Lepilemur ruficaudatus
ACTCGAGTTAGGGTCCGTGTCTCAGAGCGCCAGCACGCAGTGGCCTCTTCTCTGGACAAAGGACCCCGGGCAGCACGGGAAGGGCAGTTTTATAGGGTCAGTTCAGGCAGCAAACAAAGAGCTGTCCACCCATTGGACATACATCTATCTAGTACAGCGATTGGTTCTATTGCTATTTCTCTTTGCACCCTTTCTCATATTACCCTGCTGCAAGCAAGCCGTTATCACAAAAGCATAACTGAGTGGTTAGCAGGCAAGCAAGCTTCACTAGAATGCAGAAGTCTGTTTTGCAATTGAGCCCTGTGTGTATAGTTTTGGTTCCTTACAATATCACCTGTTGTTACATAGGTTCTGGACCCATGTAACCTTACCCTGTCTGAATGGGAGTGGACTAAGAGGAGGTGCTTAGAGAAGGTATTAAAATGCAAGTAGCAACGTTAAACTAGCCTTGCTGCTTGCATTTTAGACCAGCACAGTGGCGATCCTTATGTCTCTTCCAAAAGTAAAAAAAAAAAAAAAAAAAAAAAAGTTTGGGTATTAATGGCAAGAAGGGGAAATAGTAGCTGAGGGTAAAGGAATGAATAACTGGGTTATAAATTGAGGGAAATGCAATATTACATTAATACCTTGAAAGAGGCTCAGAGGAAGAGATGTCATTGTCTCTTAGCTGAATTATAGCAGATTCCTGAAAGCGTGAAACTATATGTTTGCCGAGACCACTCCTTGGAACCTGACCAGCTAGAATGGAAGCCTGCCAACCTGAGTGGCCTCACCCTGGGACACATTCATAGAATATGATGGACTGGACTAATTATTAATGATTGAATATGATTCTAGTAATGTGGCAGTATCTTTTGAGTTGTATATCCTTTTGATGTAAGGGATCCAGGTTCGGGAGGGAGGGTTGGGGGGATGTGATACTGTGAAATATATATTTGGTCTTTGACCTAGTTTCCTGGCATATAACTCCTAAAATCCTTAGAATCGCCAAAGTGATGTCTTCTTGTGTACTGATGATTGACTGATGATGGCTGGCAGCCCCTAGGCGGCTTCAGGGTGGGGGCTGGTCACCAGAAAGACCAAGACCGAATTAAAGCAGAGGAAAAAGAATATTTTGTGTTTTTTCCCCTCAGGTGAGGTGCAGGAATTTGAGATATTTCAAAAGCAAATAAGTTTACTTATTTTAGAAAAAACTTTATATATGTGTGTGTGTGTGTTTAAACAATCAGTCCTTCATCCCATGCCTGTTTTGGTGTGGAGAGTGTTTATATCATCTTTCACTCTTACCTTGTGTTCATATAAGGCAAACATTTCCAAATAGAACAGTATTTGTGACTTTAAATGTGTTTTCCTCATTTCTCTTTATTCTTTGTCTTGTATATGTAGAGGATTCATCGTTTTATTTATTTCACAAACACTTATATAGCATTTGCTATGTACTAGGAGCTGTTCTAAGTGCTTTAAAAGTAATAGTTTATTTATTTCTTATAACAGCCCTATGTTATAGGTAAAGCCATTAAATATTATCCTCATGATACAGCTGGGGAAATTGACGAACACTGCAGTTCAGTGACCTGTTTGAGGTCACACAGGTAACAGGTCATGACCATATTCTGTTGCTTTACATGAAAGAATAGGGTTGGATTTTTTTTTGTTTGTTTTGAGACAGAGTCTCACTCTGTTGTGCTGGCTAGAGTGCCGTGGTGTCAGCCTAGCTCACAGCGACCTCAAACTCCTGGGCTCAAGCGATCCTCCTGCCTCAGCCTCCCGAGTAGCCGGGACTACAGGCACGCGCTACCATGCCTGGCTAATTTTTTCTATATATTTTTAGTTGTTCAATTAATTTATTTCTATTTTTAGTAGAGATGGGGGTCTCACTCTTGCTCAGGCTGGTTTCGAACTCCTGACCTTGAGCAATCCTCCTGCCTCGGCCTCCCAGAGTGCTAGAATTACAGGCATGAGCCACTGTGCCCGGCCTTTTTTTTTTTTCTTTTTGGTATGGAAAGTTCCCTCTGTGGACACAAACAAATACCAACACAGGAAGTAATTGACGTCTAAACTCATAGACATCATTATCCCTTCTTAAAACATGAAGCATGTGGTTTAGAGGTTATTGCCCTCACATGAACTTTTAAGTTCTATTTTTATCTATACTTCAATTATCCTATCTGTGTCCATGCCCAATAGTGCCTTGTAATGTATATGTACTCTTATTGTAAGCCAATCTCTTTAGAGATTGGCAGGAATAAATGATCTTGAAAAACCTGAAGTGTGCCCAAAGCATTTAAATTGAAATAATCTTAAGACAAAAGAAATTAATGTGAAACCTTAAAACAAAGGAAAGTAACTTGGACAGATGTTAATGGGAGTTTCATCATGATGGTTAAAAGCTGGAAACAACCAAATATTCAGCAAGGGATGGGTGGCTAAACCAAACTATGGCATATCAATGACTTGGAATGTCCCATGGCCATTAAAAATCACAAATATGGGGACTATACTGATATATGGACTTTTTATAGGAAGTAATATTAAATGAAAAAGGCAGATTAAACATAATAGGTACACACTTCTAAATACGTGATAATTTATGAAGACATATGACACTAATGCGAATATATTTAAGACTGATATCAGTAGCTAAATTTAATGTTATTAGGGCTTTTGGTATGAAGAATTTAAAATCATAATTAAAATAATCCATTATAAAAGCATTTTTTTCAGGCATAAAAGAGTTGCCTCTCTGATAGTCACTTTTGTACTTTTCACCTAGGAAGGGGTCGCAAGGCTATTTCTGGGTGGGCTGGAAGGCGATTTGCTCTCTGATATTTTCCCACAGGGGCTTGCAGCTTTTCTGTGTGTTTAGGATGTGTGCACTGGGCTTTCAGTTGGAAAGGATCTAGTTTAGCATGCTTGTCATCATCAGCTGGGGATGAAGAGGTCAAATGAATGGGAAGCTTGGCAATAATGCTGGGGGAAAGGCAGGGCAGCAGAAGTGGCTCCCAGGGGAGCTGTGCAGTTAGAAAGGCAGTCAAACTGAGGCCTGGCCAATCCCATCTAGCTCTGGCAGGTGCAGGGGATCTGATCTGGGAGTTTTCCTACTATACGGCTGCAGATATAGCAAAACCTCAGATGTGAATCAGGTAAATCCAGGGGACTCTCAAGCTAAGCAAGGGGAGGTAGAACCAAGGCCTAGCCTGTTGGAAGTGGTGCTGACAGCAAGTAAGGTGGGTAGGTGGAACCCACAAATCAGCTGGAATACAAGAATAGACTTTCCCTGTAATCCTAGCACTCTGGGAGGCCGAGGCAGGAGGATGGTTTGAGCTCAGGAGGTCAAGACCAGCCTGAGCAAGAGCGAGACCCCCATCTCTACTAAAAATAGAAAGAAATTAGCTGGACAACTAAAAATATATGGAAAAAATTAGCCGGGCGTAGTGGCGCATGCCTGTAGTCCCAGCTACTTGGGAGGCTGAGGCAGGAGGATCGCTTGAGCCCAGGAGTTTGAGGTTGCTGTGAGCGAGGCTGACGCCATGGCACTCTAGCCTGGGTGACAGAGTGAGACCCTGTTTCCAAAAAAAAAAATAATAATAATAGACTTTCTCCACAACTGGGCACCAAAGCTTGGAGGAGATAGAGATGCCTTGAGTCCCTGACGGATGCTGGCAGAAGGCCAGAGAAAGGCTTGTCCTTCCTTCTGGATGTGTTTGTTAGTTGTGGTAGTTTTCATGACATGTACCCGAAGTCTTTAATACTCCTCCCTTTAAGAGGTGGAGCTAATTCATTCCCTTCCCCTCGAATGTAGGCTAGTCTCAGTGACTTGCTTCTAGTGAATAGAAGTGATGGAATATCATTCCCAAAATGAGGTTATGAAAAGATTGTGGCTGCCATCTTGGGGACTTTCTCTTAGACCACTCACTCTGGGGGAATACAGCTGCCATGTCACGTGAGCCACCCTATGAAGTGGCCCACGTGGTGAGGCACTGAAGGCTCCTTCCCGGCAGCCACAAGTGTGAGCTGCTCCAGCCCCCTTAGGTGACTGCTGCCTTGGCCGACAACTGCAGCCTCCTGAAAGACCCTGGACCAGCACCATCTAGCTAAGCTGCTCCCAGATTCCTGACCCTCAGAAACTCTCATATATTTGTTGTGTAAGCTGCTAAGTGTTTGGATCATTTGTTATGCAACAGTAGATAATTATTAATACAGTAGTGGCCTGGTGCCTGATTATATTGTGAAAATGTCTGGCACTTTGGCCTAGTGCTGGGGAACAGCCAGGACAGGATGAGGCAATTTCTAGATAGCTGAGTGCTTATTCCAGACAGCTGAGCTAGGGTGCAGATGAGGCAGCCAATGACGATCATGGATGGTGAGTGCTCAGTGAGATGTTGTTTCATGCATACCTATGAGAGGTGTCCAGTTCCCTTCTCTGTGTTGGGGAAATGGTACTGGCAACATCCCAGCCACTTGGTCCCACAGGACCAGGGCTAGTAACCCCAAAGTGTGGTGCATGATTTTTGAAGCCAAGTGATGAATCGTGATTGGGGCTGGAGGGAATAGAGAGAGTGCCACTGAGCCATCACAGCAAAACAAAAGAGGTTGTTAATCAAGGAGAGCCCAAAGAAGTCTAATCTGGAGGCAAAGCTAAGCTAAAGGACCAGGAGTGCTAGTGTGAGGGTCAAAGTAGTCCAGCAAGAGGTGGAATAATCCAGGAAGGTTTGGGTTCCTTCCGCAGATGTGGGAGCAGATGACAGTGGCACACACCAGGAGCAAGGCTGTTACATTGCTGACTCAAGCTTCTGTGGATGAGCTGGATTCACTCAAGCCAGGACTAGCTGGGAAATGGAACTTGGGTTTTTATCTTTCAATGACTTGAAGAGAGTTGGAAGTGGTTGTTGGGTCTGTATGGATAATCCATTTGTATCTCTTCCCTTTCCTTCGAACATTGTACGTTCACTGGACTTAGGAGGGGTGAGGATCTGCAATAAGGTCTCCATTGGTTGCTTATTTCCTGCAACTTTAGAAATAGATCACTTGTCACTGGGCCTGCTGTGGCTCTGGCTGCTGTGCAGGGTCTGATGGTCCTTCCTTGAAAGCTTACATCTGGATGTAGTGAACATCTCTAGACGGCCTAGCAGCTGGTGCTAAAATACGTGTTCAAGTGTCTGCTAATTCTATCGACTGAATGTTGCATGGCCCTCTCACAGCAGAATGACATTTCACAGCTTTCAGCTGCCATAAATCATTGACCTCAAGAGCCTCAGGGTTCAGTACCTAATCCATCAGGCCAGCCAGGCACTTGAAGCACTTTAAGACTTTGAATAGAAATAGACCCAAAGACATGCTGTCCTCAAAAGCCGTTCCATTCGAGTATGATTAAATGTCTGTGCTCCCAGAGGTTTCCTATGATAGTTTAGAGGATTGGCATGAATATACCCAAACAATTTGTGTGTGTGTGTGTGTGTGTGTGTTCAGGCAGCAAAATCCTGATGGAGATGAATTTGTGCCATAGGAACTTTCTGGGGACATCTTTCAGATGCAAACTCTGTCTTAGCTGAGCGGCCATTTGAGCATTAGATCTCTCAGAGGAGGGATTTGGAGCTCTGAGGTCAAAAACTCACATTTGAAAATAACTGTACTTTGTGTTTTAGTGGAGTTTGCCAGCTAGGAGATGCAGAGCAAACTAGGAGAGGTGAGCCAGTTGGCACCTTTAGCTCATCTGACTCTTGGTTCGATTCTGAGCTAAGCTCCTCAGAGACATTCTCTGCTAGAAAACAACCCCCTATTCCTTCTGATACAGTTGAACAGTGCAGCCAATATCTGAAATGAAAATTATTTTGTAAGTTGTCTCCAAGGTTAAGTTTCAATTAACTGTAATGACTAAGTGGATTTGCAGAGTCAGTTTACCAGCTTATATGGTGTGGCAAAGATGACTAATTAACCACCAAGGAATTGCTGTTTCCCATCTCTATGAAGTTGTCACTGAGTGGGTACCATGTGACTTATGTTTGCCAATAGAATGTGAGCAGAAGTGATTTTTGTCACTTTTAGAAGCAGGAGTTCATTCAGCACCCCCCCTCTTTTGATTTCTTAATGCAGACAACCACAGTGGACCTTGGAATTAAGTGTGTTGAACACGGAAGAGTCTCAAGATATAAGGAACAATGGTCCCTATATTTGCATCTGAAAATTCATCTGCTAACCAGGAGCACTCATGCTGGACTATCAGGTGATCAAGAAGTACATATCTATTGTGTTAAGTCAATAGGTTTATTTGTTACAGAAGCTGGCATTACCCTAACCAACATACATGGAATTTTGAGATTCTTGGGTAAAATATGCTGTGGAGGAGTATGATTAGATAAGCTGTAGCCTAGCTAAACTGAAGTTTGAAATGAATGGCAATAAGGTGTGCGAAACACTATCCCGAATGTTTTAATGTCACCTCCTCACCCTGGTTCGTTTATTCATTCCACAAAAATGTATTGAAGGCTTACAATGTGCCAGGGTACTATGCTAGGTGGGTGCTGGGGATACACTAGTGAACAAAACAGATATGGTCCCTGCTCTCATGAACCTTGAACTCTATAGGGGAGACATGATGGGCTCCCGAGCTCAGGCAATGGAAGGGGAGACTTGGAGAGGAGAGGTGGATTGGAAGAGCAATTCTTTAAGCATAGTCCTTGGACTATATGCCTTCTGATCACCTGGGGAGCTTATAAAAGTAGACTTTGGATTCTGTCCCTACAAAACCTGAGTCAGGAGGACTGGGGTGAAATCCAAGCAACTACATTTTAAATAATCTCCTCCCCAGGTGATTCTGGTGCACAATTACGTTTGAGAACCATTGGATGAGAGAGAGAGAGACAGAGAGACAGAGAGAGCAAGAGGTATTTAGAAGGTAGAATTTCAAGGACTTTAATGACTGCTTGGACATGGTAGGCAAAGGAGAGGAAATACTCACTATCAGATTTCTGACATGAACTACTGGTTTGGAGGTGGAGGTTTGTGCTTGAGATAGGCAACACAGGAAGAGAAGCAAGTTTCTCTTGAGGTGGAGAGAATACAGTGAGCTTTGGACATAATGACTTTGAAGCGTCCATGGCACTATCCGGGTGGAGATGCAGTGTATTTGGCCGTGCATGGCTGGAGGGATAGGAGACCAGCAGAATTGACCCTGGCAGCTGGTAAGGTATGAAATGAGTCCTTGCTCTCAAGGAGCTACCAGTCCCAGGGATACCACGTGACGCTGATCTCAAGGAGTACAGGGTGGCAGTGCTGTTCCATCTCTACTGTATACACGACATTTCAGGATGCTGGATACAACTGGAAGAGTGGCGAGTATTTAACAAGCAATATTTGGCCCTGACACTTTTCCTATTCATTTGTTCAGGTCCATTTGTCCAGGTCTAGTCCTCCTTCTGCATTGTTGTCCGTGTCACCTCACTCTTACTATGACTGGCTCTCCAATTCCTGGCATTGCTCCCCTTTTTCAGCATATCTTTATTTATACTCATAGGTTTTGATGATCTCTTCTGGATTCTTGTTTTAGCTTATTAGATCCAGCTTCCAACCTGATTCTCAGCCCTGGTTTCTCCTTGGAGCATGGCATCTTCTGATGGTTTGGGTAAGAGGGTCTACCAGCAAAGCTTTCCCTGGCCCCCTACAAGGAAGGTGGAGTGGGACAGAGCCGATGCATGTAACAGCACTAGTGACATGTAAGCTATTCTGACTTGTTTCATGAGCAAATCAAGGTTCCTAATCATGCTGCAAAGGGACTTACAAGGCCGAAAGTAGGCAGAATTCTATCCTTTCAGGTCTTCATATCTTTATGTCATCTGTGGGAAAATTTTCCTGAAAAGCAAATAGCTTCTATCTTGCATTAGTGAACGCACAAAGCTGTGAAAAAGTCTGATGAAAACCAACAGAGAAATCTCCAAAGAGAAGGGCGATTCAGTGACTTCCTATTCAGAGCCAAGTTCAAATTAGAAAATTTCTTCTGTCTGGCCTCATCTTTAGCTAAAATCACTTTATACCTAAGACATCTAAGTCTGGGCATAATTATCTGGACAGATCTAAATTTGCTGTACCCAGCACTTTAAGCATTGAGGCTGTCAACTTGAAAGCACTTAGAGTTCTGGGTGCTTTCTGTTTGGGGTCAACTTTGGGATCCAATGAGCCATTTAGGTGAAAGAGTACTATTAGGCTGAGGGAGAAGGGAAATAACTTTTCTTGAACTCTTATTATGTGCTAGGTACTATATTATGGACTGTGTACTGTATATGTATTATTTTATTTAATGCAATAATCTTGTTATCCTCAACTTGTAGATGACAAAACGGAGGCTCAGCGAGATAAAGAAATATATGCAAAGCACACAGCTTATAATAGTAAAGTAGATATTAAAACCCCGTTCTAAAAATATATAGAGAAAATAAGCCGGGCATGGTGGCTCGTGCCTGTAGTCCCAGCTACTCGGGAGGCTGAGGCAGGAGGATTGCTTGAGCCCAGGAATTTGAGGTTGCTGTGAGCTCGGCTGACACCACGGCACTGTAGCCAGGGCAGCAGAGTGAGACTCTGTTTCAAAAAAAAAACAGAAACAAAAAAAACAAACCCTGTTCTATCAGCTTCAGAGTCTATGGGTACTTTACATTAGATTAGTGCCTCCAAAATTCAGTCATTTGTAGTTTAGGTACTACCTCTGCTATCCTCCCTGATTGTTTTTCTTTTATTCATCTGTTAAATTTTAAAAAATGTCTTAGTTTTTCCTTAAACAAAGATATCTTGAAAATCATGGGTTTGGGGTGTGTGTGTGTGTGTGTGTGTGTGTACATTGTTCATGTGGCTGCCATTTCAAATCAACTCATGTACTACCAGGGGAACACATGCCATTCTTTGGAAACATTGCAGTTTACTATCAGTGAAGGAGGAAAGGGAAGGCAGGTAGGTGCTTGAGTCACTCTGCAGGTCCATCAGGCTTCCCCAAAGCAAGCACAAATTTAAAAAAAATCAATACATACAAAGAAAATATCAGCTAAGTATGTGTGTATAAAACCATCAGGCTGATGGTAACATAATTTAATTTGTAGAAAACGAAAATGAATCCAGTGCTTCTCAAAATTTTTAATGTCATGGGACACAAAGAAAATGATACTTGTAGGGCACAGTGAGGTCAGGGGGCAAGGCTGCTCCCAGCCCCAGGCTCCATCCAGCTGAAGACAGATGGGATCAATATCTCAGCGTAATTAACACTCTTTTGGTACCCCCAAGTCTCCACAGCTCACAGGGTTGGGAAACTCTGCTATAATCTACCATTGCAATAGCTTTTAGGCAGAAAACAGTCCACTTTGATAAAATCCATGTAAGTACTATACATGTGTATTTGTGTGTGTTGCTAATTACATACTTGTTTTCCTTTCATTTCTGGTGATCAGTCCTTGTCATTTGATCACATCACTCAGCACTCAGGGAAATGCAACTTTTGGACACATCTCAGAGTCCCTATTTTTTACTCTTATTCTTTTCTTATAGACATCATGGAGTTGCCATGCTATCCCAATCGGAGTCTTAAGATTATTCATGTAAGCTTATACATGATAATGCAATATAAAACAGTTTCAATAGTTAAAATAAATTACTAGCAAAAGATGCTTGAGACTGGCATACATTGGTGCCTGAGGCATTATTCCTTAAATAGTCTCCACTCTTTATTTTTTTTTTTTTTGAGACAGAGTCTCACTCTGTTGCCCGGGCTAGAGTGCCATGGCATCAGCCTAGCTCACAGCAACCTCAAACTCCTGGGCTCAAGCGATCCTTCTGCCTCAGTCTCTCAAGTAGCTGGGACTACAGGCATGCACCACCATGCCTGGCTAATTTTTTCTATATATTTTTAGTTGTCCAGATAATTGCTTTCTATTTTTGGTAGAGATGGGGTCTTGCTCTTGCTCAGGCTGGTCTCGAACTCCTGAGTTCAAATGATCCGCCTGCCTTGGCCTCCCAGAGTGCTAGGATTACAGGCATAAGCCACCGCGCCCAGCCAATAGTTTCCACTCTCATCCCATCCCGTAAGTGTTCCTGTTGAAGCCCAAATGCTACTAGCAACGTATATGCTCCTTCAGATTCTGTTTGTGCCTTCCTCCTGGCTTTGAGTCTCTGGAGATCAGCTTCAGCCTCAGAATTCAAGATACGTAGATATATACTTCCCAATCTGGGCTGCCAGTTGACTTCTGCTTGGGTGGGACCTCTTTCCTGTATAGCACATTAACCATCATGGCCTGCTGCCCTAACCCATCTCGCTCTGTCTTGTAGACATCCATGATCTGGACATACCTAATGGCATAGTGTCACAACTGGCCGTGGATCAGTTAACTGTTGCCACAGTGCCAGCCTGGAAAGGGCCAAGATCCGGAACTAGATCTAAACACTGGTTGCCATAGGCACTAGAAGGGTGTAGTTGAGAGTGGGAAGCAAATACCGTCAGCAGGCCCAGGTTCTGGTTCAAGCAGACAGCTGGTTGTGGGAATGAATGTATCCCCAACATATACCTTTAGTTTAGACTCCTCTTCTAAGCTTCATCCCTGTATATCCACCTGTCTACTTGGAGTCCCATACTCTCCTCAAATTCAACATATTTCCAGTTATATTTGTGAGATACATCTCTCCCAACCCGCTTCCCTTCTAGTGTCCTCTATTTCAGTGAAAGGCCCAATGATCTATCCAGTTACTTCAACTGGAAGCCTGGTGCTGCTGGTGGGGTTATTCTTGGTTCCTCTCCTCTTCCACCTACATCAAATCCCTCCTCAAGCCCTTTCTATTTTACCTTCTACATGACCTCTCAAATCTTTCCCTTTCTTTCCATCCTCACTGCTCTCACTGTAGACCAAAACACCAACAGTGTCGCCTGGATCACTGCAGTAGCCACCTAAACGGTCACTCTACTTCCACTCTTGCCTCCCTTCAATCCACCTTCCTCATAGCAGCCAGAGTCAATCAAATCATGTCTTCACCGTCCCATCTCCCCTTTAGATTAAGACCCTGCAATAGATTCCATTGCCCATAGGACAGTAGTCCCCAACCTTTTTGGCGCCAGGGACAGGTTTGATGGAAGGTGATTTTTCCACCGACTGAGGTATGGTGGGTGGCAGAGCTTAGGCAGTGATGCGAGCGATGGGGAGTAACTGTAAATACAGATGAAGCTTTGCTCACTCGCCCACTATTCACCTCCTGCTGTGCGCCCCCCGCTCCCCGCCCCAGCTCCTAAGTTTCATGGAAGACAATTTTTCCACATATGGTGGAGCTCAGCAGCCCGGTCCCTAACAGGCCACGGACTGACTGGTCTTGGTCCGCAGCCTGGGGGTTGGAGACCACAGCCTTAGGATAAAGACAGTCATTCCTATGGTCTGCTGTGGCTCCTGCCTGCATCTTTAGCCTCATTTATAGCACTTTTCCCCCTACTCAAGGATGCTACATAGTTTCCTGCCCAGTTCTCGGTAAATGAAACTGAAGTTCTAGCTTAATTAGGTTTTTAATTAAGAATTCTGTGAAAGGCCGCATAGGCTGACTTGCAAGTCAACACAGAAACCTGTCATCTTAAGATGATTGATGGTGATAGGGGGGATGGTACTGACTGATGCTGGGTTGATTGTTTTATTAAATTATTTGTCATGAGAATAATGATTGCTATAAGCCAAGTGAAGACTGGACTTTTATCTTTTTTTCCCCCAAAGCATATGCACAGTTAGTTTTGTTCTCACCACATCCCAGTGAGGTGTGCTGTGCAGATATATGTATTCCCTGCTTACAGATAGAGCAACGGAAACCCAGAATAGTATTTATAAAATGAATGTCACATTGCAAGTCAGGGGCCCATTTCGGTCTGAAAGCTCTGAAAAGAAACAATAATAATAATAAATAGGGCCAGGTGCAGTGGCTCACGCCTGTAATCCTAGCACTCTGGGAGGCCAAAGTGGGAGGATTGCTTGAGGCCAGAAGTTCGAGACCAACCTGAGCAAGAGTGAGACCCTGACTCAACAAAAAATAGAAAAATTAGCTGGGCATGGTGATTCGTGCCTGTAGTCCCAGCTACTTGGGAGGCTGAGACAGTAGGATTGCTTGAGCCCAGGAGTTTGAGGTTGCTGTGAGCTATGATCACACAACTGCACTGTAGCCCAGATGATAGAGCAAGACTCTGTGTCAAAAATAAATAAATAAATAATAGTGGTAGTAGATACTACTTATAAAGCCCTTACTATGTGCTAGACACTGTGCTCAGCTAAGTACTTCTCATGTATTATCTTATTTAATCTCACGACAGCTCTGTGATGTAGGGAACACTATTATATACTATTTTAAAGATGAGGAAACTGAACCTTAGAGATGTCATTCAGGTAATCAGTGCTATTTTCACAATATGTCTTGAATCCATCTGGTTTTCCAATCCCATCCAGTCTCCTATTGCTTTTGTTCTGCTAGGGCCCTAACTGACAGAAAGCACAGAGAGAACACCACAGGCAAATGCATGGTCTTCACTAATGGCTGAGATTTTGGTTCCCAAACCCTTGGACTACATGACTCTGGGAGAGCTGGCTTCAATCGCTCATTTGCCTTGAGCACTCTGCTCTCACTCTAGCGTGGAGCCCCCACTGAAGACAGGGAATTTTGAGGGAGTTGGGGGAACTGTTATAAACACTGCCTAAAACCCAGCCCCATTATGTAAGGACCATCCTGAATGAGCACCTAAATGAATCATGTGTGTGTTTTGGCGTTGCGTATGTTCAGCTTTCTGTCCAGCATGACCCACATATACTCTGCTTTGATAAAATGTGTATCAAAACCAGTAAAGAAATACTGTCTATCAATAGACATTCAGTTTAATGCTAAGGCCTGTGGTACTACAGATGAAGAAATCCTTGGGGAACCTACATTCTGCCTGGACAGATGAGATTAACAGCATGAAACATTACAAAAGAATACCAGAGAGTATTAAGTGCTAAATGATGTGGCAGAGATGACAAGTGCTACAGGAATTCAGAGGAGGGGAAGGGAGTGAGGCTGGAGAGAGGAAAGGCTTCTCAGAGGTGATATTTGGAGTGGGGCTTTATTTAAAGACGGGGAAGATCTGGCTGGGTAGAGAAAAGGGTAAGTGAGAGGCACTTCTCATATTCCAAAAGGACTCCTTAAGGATTCTTTTAAGTAGTTGGCACCCTTAGGATGTTTAATATTGGACTCACTTTATAAAGTTTTGTTTATATGCCAACGTTTTTAGTCACACTAAGACTGGGAGAGAAAAATCCGGGATTTTGCTTCATCCTGCCACTAAGTGGTTATGTCCCCTTGTTCAAACTTCCTTCTATTTTCCAGGCCTGTGTTTCCTCATCTGTAAAGTGAGAGGCCTGAACTCAGTGATCTCTAAGATCTTTTCCTACTCTGAATTCAGCCATACTAAGAGCTAATGTTTATTGAGTGCTTACTCTGGGCCAGGCGCTGTAGACAGTTGACCCTTGAACAACATGGGTTTGAACTGCACAGATTTTCTTCTGCCTCTGCTACCCCTGAGACAGCAAGACCAACCCCTCTTCTTCCTCCTCCTCCTCCTCCTCCTCTTCAACCTATTCAGCATCAATATATTGAGGATGAAGACCTTTATGATGATCCACTTTCGCTTAATGAATAGTAAATATGCTTTCTGTTCCTTATGATTTTCTTAATAACATTTTCCTTTCTCTAGCTTACTTTATTTTAAGAATACAGTATATAACATATACAATATGCATTAATTGACTGTAGGCTATTAGGAGTTAAGTTTCTGGGGAATCAAAAATTATACATGGATATTCGACTGCACAGGAGGGTTGGTGCACGTAACTCCTGTGTTGTTCAAGGGTCAGCTATCATGTATGCAAGGTTTGTCATGCAAGGGGGCCATGGACACATACCACTAGTACCACACTGTACAGATTTAGCATCCGGCTTCTGTGTGGGTGGTATTTTTATTTTTTATTTATTTTATTTTTTTTAAACAGAGTCTCCCGCTGTTGCCCGGGCTAGAGCTAGAGTACCATGGTGTCAACCTAGCTCACAGCAACCTCAAACTCCTGGGCTCAAGCAATTCTTCTGCCTCAGCCTCCCGAGTAGCTGGGACTACAGGTATATGCCACCATGCCCTACTAATTTTTTGTATGTATTTTTAGTTGGCCAATTAATTTCTTTCTATTTTTAGTAGAGATGGGGTCTCCTCTTGTTCAGGCTGATTTCAAACTCCTGACCTTGAGCGATCCACCCGCCTCGTCCTCCCGAAGTGCTAGATTACAGGCGTGAGCCATCATGCCCGGCCTGTGTGGGTGGTATTTACAAACAAGGAAGTAGCAGTGTGCATGCAGTTCCTAGAACTCTCATAATGCTGTAGCATAGGCTAGGCAGAGATGTTCCGTATGCACTGTGGCCAAGGTTCCAGCAGGAGCAGTGTCTGCCTGGGCCAGCACACTGGACTTGGGACAGAGAGCACTCCACGAGTGAGAGTGAACCCTATTCCCCAATTTGTACTGCATATTTATAAGTTAGCCAAAGGGGGGCTCGGGTACACATACTTTTTCCAAGTGAAGGGAACTATATCAAGGAATATCCCATCCCAGGGAACAGGCACATGGAGGACAGGACCTGCATACCTAAGGCCCTAGGAACAGCCTTGCCTACCAGCAATGGTGACATTAGCCAAAGGCTTTTTCTCTCTGAAGACAGGCTCAGTGCAGTTGAGCCAGCTCTCTGCTAAACTACCGAAAAGGAGGAGGAAATGAGCCAACAGGGTCATCTGGATATGTCTCCTGTCAAGGACACCCAGCAGAGCTGGACTCAAACTCAAGCAGTGCGGCGCCAGAGCCTGTACTCTTAACCGGTGACCTAGGCGGTGCCAATTCTCACACTACTGCTAAGCGTATCGGTGGGAATACAACATAAAGAAAGGTTAACTTTTGAGCCAGTAAAACCTGAATTTGAATCCTGGCTCTTCCACTTATTAGATGTGAGACTTTGGGTAAGTTATTTAATCTCTCTGAGCCTCATTTTCTCTATCTGTATAATGAGAAAATATAACCCCTACTTCCCAGGTTTACTCTGAGGATTAAGGGAGATAATCCATGTAAAGTGCTTAGTGTTGAGCCTGGCATATAGAAAGTGCTTAAAAAAATGTGGCTGCTGTCATCTTTGGTGGTGCTGTTCCTATTACCGGCCTGCCTTCCAGAAATGCTCAATTCTGAGATAATCCACAAGATGTCTCCCTCTCAATAGCAAGTTCCGTAGCACCGCTCTGTGTATAAATATGTATATCTGAGGATCTGAGTTCTTGAAAAAATGACTTTCACGTCCACACCTGCCTGTGCAAAAACATATATTGAACCATGTGCCCAGGAGGAAATCATAGTTGGCTTTGCAACCGAGGCACATATGGCTTGCGAGGCAGTTCTAAGGCGAGCCGGTCGCTTTCCAGGCTGTGTGTGGGTGGCGACTGCATCCCTACAGTACAGCCAAAGCATGATGCAGTGGAAGGAGTTTGTGGATCTGTAATTATGTTTCTTGCTCAAATCCTGAGGGAAGTGTATAGCTCTTGAGGAGTGTGCGCGTGTGTGTGTGTGTGAGAGAGAGAAAGAGTGTGCGCGCACGGATGCGTGTGCCCATGTGCATGATTGGGGCAGAGCCTTCCTCCTCGAACATTTTGCATTTGACATGGAAGCATTTTTTCACTCCCTGTTATTCTGTGGATTTTATTTTTGGAAGGTCCTTGTGGTGCGGGACAACAGTTCAGAAAGATACTCTTCTGTTTGTGCAGAACAGATAATACCAGACCTAGAATAATTACATATATTCAGGACGATGGAACAATAAGAAGTCTAAGTGTGGAGGATGCCTTTGCAGCAGGAGCAATATAGCTGTAGAGTCATTTATTTTTTTTTAACCACTTGAAAAATCGTTTTCTCCTGGTCAACACGGGGAGAAAGAAAACAGAACAGCTGTTTTTGATTCTTTCTTCCCTTCGATTCAACTCATTTGCATACTGAGTAAAGGGCTTATTGCCTGGTAAATATTTTGCCCATTAGTCTATTGTACATGGGTTTGTGTCTCCTAAGGATAATTTCCTTTGTTGTTTCTGAATGAAGGACGAGAGTGTCTCAGTTGCTATTGCTGCATTGCTTTGCTTTGTTCAGGGAAGAGAAAATGGCCCTTTTTGTTGCAAACTCCCCAGTATTCTAGATATTTTAGGCAAAGCTCTTGCCCCCATTTGGGGCAGAGCAGGTTTTGGGTTGGAATGCTAAAAGATCTTTCTGTCCCAGAGAAACTCACAAAAGGAAGGTCTTTAGCAGCCTCAAACCACTCCTCTCTTCTCAGGGGCCCAGCGCCCTTATACTGCCTCCACTCTGCCCTACTTGTTTTATCTAGACTAGCTCTTTCTGGACAAAACTCCAAGATCTAGATTTTTCTCAGGTCGCCTGCCTTTGCCTGGTTTCTGTTTCTCAATGTCTTTCCCTCCGTTTCCAAAGTTGCCCTTGGCTTCATGCTTGTCAAACTGGACTCTGCTAATCCTGGGTGTACATGGCAGTGTGGCAGAGGGCATGCATAGCCTCTTCCTGGACTGTCACTTTTTCTTGGTGGCAGCTAATTTGAATGTATTCTGGAATAGTATACAAAATTTCCCCAAATCTTTAAGAAGAATTAATAGCTAACGCCCATCAAATGCTTACTATGTACCACGTTCTATTCTAAGTGCTTGCTACATAGTAATTAGTGTAATCTTGACAATAACCCTAACGGGTGGGTTACTATTTTAATCCCCATTTTATGGATGGGAAAACTGAGACACAGGGAGGTCAAATGACTTGTCCAAGGTCAAAGAGCTGAGTACATGGCAGTCCATGCTGTTAGCTATGCCACTCTTATTTCTTGTTCAGGATGATTTGGGTTGCCCTCCAGGCCTCTGAGGGAGTTTCTTCCACCATTAGGGTAAAGTGTATTCTATTCAATGAATTTACAATTTGACTTAGACCTTTGAGCTTGGTAACCTTCACTTAAAGGAATAGTTGTGATACTGGGTTTGGGGACCAGTGGCAGGTCAGGAGGAGATAACTTGAGATAGGGGTTCCTCTTTGTGTCCTCACATCAAATCAGACCAGAAGTTAGTCCTCTTCTCT
Source organism: Lepilemur ruficaudatus (assembly GCA_963574885.1). Lineage (NCBI taxonomy): Eukaryota > Metazoa > Chordata > Mammalia > Primates > Lepilemuridae > Lepilemur > Lepilemur ruficaudatus. The sequence continues at coordinate 17,172 of CAUYRT010026624.1, forward strand.
GTCTACTCATTTAGATCAGGGATATAAATGGGTATAGCAAGTGGGAGTTTTGGTCCATATCAATAGGCAGTGCTATGGACCAAATTGTTTCACCCTCTAAATCCGTATGTTGAAGCCTTAACCTCCAATGTTACTGTATTTGGAGGTAAGTTCCTTTAAAGAAGTAATTAAGGTTGAATGTAGGATTAATGTATTTATAAGAAGAGGCACCAGAGAGCATGGGAGCGCCTTCCTCCCCACTCTCCTCCTTCCCCTCTCTCTCCCTCCCCCTCTCTCCCCCTTTCTCCCCCTCTTCCTCTTTTGCCTCTTTCTCTCCCTTTCTCCCTCCCTGCCTCCCTCTCTCTCTCTCTCTCTCTCCCCCACTTTACCTCTCTCCCTCTCTCTGCTTGTGCATAAAGAAGAGGTCATATGAGCACACAGTGAGATGACAGCCTCCTACAAGCCAAAGAGAAGAGACTTCAGGATAAAACCTACCTTGCCAGTACCTTGATCTTGGACTTCTCAGCCTCTAGAACTGTAAGAAATAAATCGATGTTGTTTAAGCTACCCAGTCTGTGATATTTTGTTATAGCAGCCCTAGAAAACGAATATAGGCAAGACATGTCCTGTTCCCTTATTTCTATAAATTAAGTGGAATCCTCTCAGAGCTCCCAATATGTTGTATGGACAGGAAATTAAATTTTGGTTATTTTGATGGTATTCTACATTCCTCCATGAGGTCATCGAAGAGTCCTGGAATTTTGTGGTGCCAGAAAATCAGAGTCCTCAGTTGTTAGCGGTTTCATGTTTTGTGTTGCTTCTTGGTCTCCGAGAGGCTGCCATCACATGCAGATTTTTGTTGACTGTGGTCAGAGATACATTTCATCCAAGCCTTCCCTTTTGACTGCTGAGCTGGCTTGGGTGCTGTGCCTGTACAGGGTGCACTGGCTTTACCACCCAATTGTCTGCCCCCTTCTAGTCTCAGCAGGAGGATGGGCAATCTGTCTCAGTCAGGCTCAATGGCTTCCAGAACTCTTCCTAACTCAAAGCCCTTCTCTCTGTGTAATGATACTGCATAATCCCCTTCATTAATCCTTCACACCAGAGGTTGATGAACTTTTTCTGGAAAAGTCTCCACCTAGTTTAGGTCTGTGGGCTATATGGTCTCTATTACAAATACTCACCTCAGCTAGAAAGCAGCCACAGACTATGTGTAAACGAATGAACATGTCTATGTACCAATAAAACTTCATTTGTGGACACTGAAATTGGAATTCAATTTTCACGTGCCACAAAATATTATTCTTTTGATCTTTTCCCCTAACCGTTTAAAACATCTAAAAACCATTCTTAGCTCACAGGCTGTATAAAAATGGGCAGAGGTTGCTGACCCTGGCTTTAGACTATTGCTATTCAAAATATGGGTGCAGGGACCGACAGGGTTAGCAGCATCTGAGAGCTTTTTAGAAATGCAGAACCTCAGGTCTCACTGCAGACCTCTTCAATAGGAATCTGAATTTTAATAAGACCCCCAGCTGATTTGTATGCACATTAAAGTTTGAGAAGTACTGATTTCGAAATGCAGTGCTCGCTTCTCTTTTCTGGATACTCGGGAGGGGAGAGCAGATGCTAACATTAGTCCTCAGTTTTTTTCTTCTGAATTCCATCCATTGCTAGCTCAACATTGACCATCCAACCTGATTTTGGCCATTGCCCTTTTCTGGATGGGGCAGCACTTAATAAATGTGAGTTACAGCCAGCTTTCCATTAGTCATGCTAATCCACAGATCACTAGCACTTGACCTCAGAATGAATCATTTAATGTTTTTGGCAGATCTACTTTTCAGTTCTAGTTTACTTCTTTCTCACTTGCTAAATTGAGCACCAGCTGAATGAGTATTAGGGAAGAAGTGGCTTTGGGGCATTCTAGGAAGCAAAATCAAAACAGCCTGGACTTAAAATGTTGCTGGGGCTAATTCACACAGCGCATGCTAGTTCAGTAATACAATGCAGGGACCACCACTATGGAAAATCTCAGGAAAATTGGCAGAATTTTTTTAGAATTGCACATGGTTTTAGATACCATATTAGTTTTTGTTTTGAAGGTTTTTCCTTATTGCTTTTTTCCTAGGCTAATATTAAATGAGTTCATATTCCATGAACATATCTGAGAACGTAGGCGATTCAGAGGCATGGGCACAGGTGCGCAGGAGGGAAAGTCTCTCTAAGATTAAAACCTGCCTTTAGATGATCTGTGAGATGACGTGCAACAGCCTTGCGAGGTGAGAGTGTATAGAAAATAAAGATGTGAGTTTTACCTGCCTTGGGGTCTTTATGATCATACTGTCTCCGGGGTTTCCTTGGTGAATTGGATACCAGCCATCACGAATTACCAGAGATTCCTGCCTGGGATTCCGAGGAGCCCAGTATTGGGGAAACAGACTCCTGCTTTTCTCTTCTCTACCAGTCTCGTGGTTGTTAAAGTTTGATTTCCATGAATGCATGAATGTCACCACGCACCCCTGAAAATGCAACTCTTCTTCGTGTGTTTTGATTACCTTGTCAGAGGCCAGGCAAGGAGAGGTTGCACAGCAGTGCTGCTCCTGCACTCTGTTATTTCTGCTACCCTTACTTGTCACATCTGTCAGTTTCAGGAACATTCATATCTATGGAGCCATTATTTTTAGCACTTTAATTATATTGGATGTCTAAGGACACAATGTAACATGTTGGTTACGTCCATGGGCTGCAAAGACCATAGGTAACCCTGCAAGAGACTGGGGTTTACAGAGTAGGTTCCCAAAGCGCTTGGGCACGTGGCAGATTAAATGGCTAAATTCCCTTGGCTCTAAAGACTCAGTCAGGCCGGGCGTGGTGGCTCACGCCTATAATCCTAGCACTCTGGGAGGCTGAAGCAGGAGGATCGTTTGAGTTCAGGAGTTCGAGACCAGCCTGAGCAAGAGCGAGAACCCGTCTTAAAAAAAAAAAAAAAAAAAAAAGACTCAGTCAGCCTCTGGAGCAAATCCCTAATGTTTGCTTTGGACTTCAAAAGTGCCTTACAACTTTCTTATTGTCTCCTGTTCCTCACAGTCATTTCAGTCTATCCACCGATCAACCTGAACTCTTGGTTTGGCCTTCCTCGCTGGTGCCTTGTGTGTTTCCTGATAGGAATCACAAGAATAGGTAACTTTTACTGAGTGTTTACTCTGTGCCAGGCATCTTACAAACGCTGTCTTATTTAATCCTCTCACAACAACTCTACAACCTAGATATTAATGCCGTCCTCATTGTTCAAGGAAACTGAGCAATGGTGAGTAACTTGCTCAAGGCTACACAACTAGTACTTTTTAGAGCTGGGATTGTGTGCACATTTTTTTTTGTTTGTTTGCTTTTGGTTTGTGATGGGATTCTTTTGATTTTTAAATTTTTTTCTTTTTACAAATTATCATCATATATAATTATGGGGTAGACAGTGATGTTATGATACATGTATACACCGTAGAATGAGTGAATCTATCTAATTAATACACCCGTGACCTTAAATGCTTGTTATTTATTCTTCCTGTCTTACTGCAACTTTGTACCCTTGGACCAATGTCTCCCCATTCCTTCTGCCCCCAGCCTCTGGTAACCACCATTCTTTTTTTTTTAACCTTTTTTTTATTTTTTATTTTGGCATATTCTGGGGGTACAAATGTTTAGGTTATGTGTGTTGCCTTCCCCCCACTAGTAACCACCATTCTACTCTCTGCTTTTTATGAGTTCCATTGTTTTTGATGCCACATATAAGTGAGAACACGTGGTTTTTGTCTTTCTGCTGGTGTAAGTGCTCTTCACAACTGTGCTGTACTACACTTGACTCAAATCACACTACCTAACATTTGCTGAGTGCCTACCTTTTCGCTAAGCACTGTGCTCAGCTCTTCATCTGCACCAGCTCACTTACTTAATCATCTTAAATGATTCTGCAAAGTAAGTTTTATTATTACTCCTGATTTTCAGAAAAAGAGACAAGGGCACAGAGATGTCAAATAACTTACCCCAGTCACACCGTTAGACAGTGACAGAAGTAGCCTTTGGACACAAAGCAGTCTGGCTCTAGAGTCTATACTCTTAACTACTCTCTTGTACTGCCTTCCAGATGTGTGCTGGGGCAAGGCAGAGGATGTCCAAGAGTGAGGTATGTCCCTTTGGGGAGATAATGGGGAGGTAACTGCTATTCACTTTCTGTCATTTATTACCATGTGAGAATCAGAGCTACCAATTTTTGAGAGGTCTCAATTTTGGATCTTTTTTTTTTTTTTTTTGAGACAGTCTCACTCTGTTGGCTGGGCTAGAATGCCGTGGCGTCAGCCTAGCTCACAGCAACCTCACACTCCTGGGCTCAAGCAATCCTCCTGCCTCAGCCTCCTGAGTAGCTGGGACTACAGGCATGTGCCACTATGCCAAGCTAATTTTTTCTGTATATTTTTAGTTGGCCAATTAATTTGTTTCTATTTTTAGTAGAGACGGGGTCTCGCTCTTGCTCAGACTGGTTTAGAACTCCTGAGCTTGAGAGATCCGCCCACCTTGGCCTCCCAGAGTGCTAGCATTACAGGCGTGAGCCACTGCGCCCGGCCTCAATTTTGGATCTTTATATGAAATTTTCTTATTTTAAATATTGGCAACAAATTTCAATTTTTGAAAAGCAGTATGCCACTAGGGGATGGACATGCTTGAAGCTCTGACCCCGGGTGGGGGGAAGGGGAAGAAAAGCAATGCACGTAACCTAAACATTTGTACCCCCATAATATGCTGAAATAAAAAGAAAAAAAAAGCAGTATGCCGGATTTTAAAAAAATCTATTGATAAGAAGCATTAAATTATAGGTAAGGATATTTAATTCACATACTTACGGAATATTTGTTGGGTGAATTTTATTAATACGGTGCTAATTCTAGATATTGTTCTTTTTTTTTTTCTTTTTTGAGACAGAGTATCGCTCTCTTGCCCAGACTAGAGTGCCATGGTGTCAGCCTAGCTCACAGCAACCTCAAACTCCTGGACTCAAGCAATCCTCCTGCCTCAGCCTCCCAAGTAGCTGGGACTACAGGCATGTGCCACCGTGCCCGGCTAATTTTTTCTATATATTTGTAGTTGGCCAGCTAATTTCTTTTCTGTTTTTAG
>CAUYRT010026626.1:0-100320 GCA_963574885.1 Lepilemur ruficaudatus
TATCCAACTCTATTGATCACCTGCCAGGCATTCAGCTAGATGCTGAGAATACAGCATGAAGAAGCCATATTTTCTAACTTCATGGAGTTAACCATCCAATACGGGTGGCAAGAACACAAATTACTGCTACATATCTGGGAGAAGACTGTCACAGGGGTGATGAAGGTCTGAAGCTGGGGCACAAAGGAGAAAACATATTCAAGAAATATTTAGGGGAAAAACTGGAAGGTTTTGGTAATTGTTTAATGTTGGAGGTGAGAACAAGTTTTTAGCTTGGTCGACAGTGAGATCTCTACTGGGGGAAAAACATGCTGTGGAAGGTTTAGAGAGGAAGACAATAGGTTCAGTTCCAGACAAGCTGAACCTAAGGAGCTTAGAGGGTCTCTAGACACATATACCCAGCACACACATGAATCTGAAGCTTAGGTTAGAGATGGTCAAAGTTGCAGGCATATGTGGGTGTCATCAACATGTGGTAGTTAAGCCATGCTAATGGGTGAAATTGCTCAGAATCTGTAGGGAAATAAGATTAGGGGATTGAGCATGGTATCCTGGGGAAAATCAACATTTAAGGGGCAGGATAAGGAATTGGAATCCACAAAGGATACCAAGAAGAAATTGTCAAAGAGGCTGGGAGAGCAATTGGGAGAGCAAAATGTCACAGGTGTCCAGGGGGAGAGAACTCCAAAGTGGGAGTGGCTGGCCACATCCAGTAGCCTACAGTGGACCCAGGTGGCACTGCATTCAGCAGTTAGGGAGGGGCCTGGTAATCCCTGCAAAGTGTTTTCACTGGCAAGAGAGGAACAGAAGCCAGATGAGTGAATAGGAAGAAAGGAAATAAGAAATGAGTACTGATGAGTGTTCGATACCTGACAGCACACCAGAATCACCCAGGGAGCTTGCTTAAAAACAGAGACCTGGGCCACACTCTGAATCCTCTGAATGGGAACTTCTGAATGGGAATCTATGAATCTTTTTTTAACAGTCTGTCCTGGAGATTCTGTTATTCAGATTGGTTGGGAGCAGTAGACTACTCTTTCAAGACACCTGGCACAAAATGGAAAGAGAGAGATGGGGCAGGATTCTGATTTAGACGGTGGTGAGAAGCAGGATGAGATGGAGACTGGGCATATTTATAGGTTGGCATTGAAGGAGAAGAAGGAAGAAGTCACGGTGCAAGGAGAGAAGAAGCAGGAGATTCCGGAGATGTTAACTGCTTAGCACATAATAAGAACTCAATAAAACATCACTCCCCTCTCATTTTCCCTTTAGCAGAATGAAATTTCTAGCTTAGTTGTGAATAATTGAATTCTCCCATTGCTACTGTATCTTGATTCATTTCCAGTTACACTGGTTAATAAAGAATGATCAGCTTGTAGGGAAAGATCTGGGTGTATGCTACAAATTTAATTGGCCCTGCTACGGAGTATTGCAGTGTTAGGTGGTATCTTGTGTAAGAAAAGTTGTACATCCTTCTTTCTCTTGTCACAGTTTTAATCCTGAATGACTGAGAAGCCAGGCTGTCTAAGAGAGGAACATAAATTCTACTAAATTATGAAAAGAACGCCTGATACATTTTTCCCTTCAAAAAGTCTGTGATAGGATCATTTTAAGGAAGAAATTTCCTGCAGTGTGTGTGTATGTGTGCATACATGTGTGTACACGTGTGCGGGCATGGGTATGCACCCTTCCTGTTTCAGAAGACATGGGGGCTAAGTCACCACCTTAAATAACAGCTCCACACATATGACATCATAATAGTCTCCACAGCAACTGTGAATGATGTTACAAACCTGTCTGGGACTTAATGCCAAGGATAAGCAAAAAGACAAGAGTGGACAATCTCCTAAGCAACAAATGCGCTTTTTCCATGGAAACACCGCCTTTTGGAAAAGAAAAGGAAACATAGATAATAGTCATAGGTACACAATGGTTCCTAAATATAGCGTTTCACTAAGCACTCTGTCAATTGCAATTTAAAGACTATTCAACCTATGAGAATAATCACTGGAAGAAAAGCTTCCTCCAGTTTAACGTTTTAAGAGAGGAGGGCAGAGGCATTTTTCTTGAAGTCAGTCATCACATATTATCACAGCTGCTCACAATAGAGGGCAAATGTGAATGGAGTAAAATATATTAGTAAGCTTTCAGGTTTGTTCCATTTTAAGAAAACACCACAGAAGCCAAACTTAATAAACCAGATAAATTATGAGCAGGCAATTAGCATTCTAAAAAGCCCCTTATGAGGAGACTCAAGCAAGATTCCTTTGAAACAGCAAGCTCCCCTAGTGAACACAAGACAACATTTGCATTCTAAGAGTTGTTTAAACAATGATTTCAGGGAATATCTGCTAAACATGCCAATGCGTCAGTGCACACACGTGTTACCTGGTAGTATAGTAAAGGCCCATTGTTGGGGGCCCGCTGTGGTCAGATATCCTGCTATGCGTTAGCACCCAGTATCTGAGCTATGTGTACAACCACCCAGTGAGGAAGACTGTACTGTCCTGTGTGACAAATGAGGAAATGGTGGCTGGGAGGATAAACATTCCTCAGGTCACACAGTAGGTGTCAAGCTAGGATTCAGACCCATCTCCCGACTCCAAAGCCCGGCGCTCCTTTCATGGGCTCTGTCACCTCTATGCACAGCCTTGCTCACTGACAAAGCTGTCCATATCATACCTCTTCCCGTAATCCTCTCATGACTAATGTCAACTCCTCCTTATAATGCCGTCACCCTATTTATCAATGGCATGCACATTTTGCTCTCCACACTATAATCACCGACTGTTAGAGGAAGGGGAGACTTCAAGAGAGCCTCTGGAAGTATCTTATTTGATTGCTGAGGAAACTAAAGTCCAGAGAGAGTACACTCCTTTTACAGAAGTGAGACTAGAATCACAGTCACCCCCTGGTTCTCAAACCTCGGCTTCTCCCCACCTCGCATCCTTTATGGCCTTATCCTTGCTATTTATTTATAAATTATTTTCCTAAGGCGGTATCTCTGTCCTCTTTCCTCTCCCCTCTCTCTGCCCCCATCCAACTTTAAATTCCAGGAGATTTAGGATTTAAAAGTTTAAATCCCAGGGAACACGTTCATAAAAGACTCCTTTCCATCCTGTGAACTGTTAAATAAGGACCTTCAGAGGAGGCAGCTGCCTCTTCCCAGGCTTCCCCTGCCCATCACAAAGTCAGACCTCCTCAGATTGTATTTGTCTTCTCTGATGCAATAGAACCTTCACCTATGAATCAAACCATTGACCTTATTTGCTCATAGAGGGACACTGAAATCACTGCTCTGTGTCTTCCTCACTAACCTTTATACAAAGAAGTCTCTCTCATTAATGGGTGACAAAGATCCATTAATGTTAACATGAGTTACGCGTATATCAAAGAAGACCCCAGTGATTCGACAACACTTAATTTTCTCTAAAGGCCTTTTAAAAAGGAACACATCCGTAGATTACCCATAACTAATAAATGGGGACTTGTAGGCTGATTAAAATTCACAGGGTGAGAAAGTGTATGCCTACTTCAACAGTGTTGCAGCTTTATTAATAACATTCACTCCTATTTTCTTAGGGATATCACTGGGCAAATTAAAAGTGTAGCTGTATCAAATGGCTCTTACTGGGATGGAGAGATCGGGCTCACTCCATAGCAGAACAAGCACCATGCATAGTTTATGAGAAGTGAAATAAGCAAGGCTAATAGCTGGCAGATCCAATGGCGCGGAGGATATCTGCCCTGACAGCCCTGTGACAGCCATCCCACGCTTTCCTTAACTCTTTGTTGGTTGAGGGAGAAAAATCCAAACCTCTTCACAATCATTCTAGCTTCTCATGAACACTCTCTTCATTTCCCCATCAAGACAAAGTTCTAGAACTACTCCTCTATTCATTCTGGAGACACCTTACTGTGTTCTCACATATGACAATTGGCTCACAAAAGGACCCATACAACTATCAGAAACAGAAGCCACTGAATCTTTTTATAAATGAACTCACTAAGCAAAGCAAAGCATCAAGTTCTTTTTTTGAAGAAAACAAAAATTGAGATATGCCATGTAAATTTCAAATTCCCTTTTTCTTAATCTAAAAAAAAAAAAATCTTTCTGCTTGGCTAAAAAAAATGATACATTAAATTCTTTTTCTGATCTCTCTAGCCTAAAAAAATCCCAGGGGGTCATTTCTCTAAATTCCCTGGGAATTTAATCAGGCTACTAAATTAAATGTCAGTTTTTGAAACTGTTATCTCAATTGTCTTTCTTCAAAATTAACTCTCAATAATAATAATTTAGGCAAATATAATTCTAGTAACTTTCTTAAATTGAGGAGAAAAACAACCTTAGATAAATCTAAAGTCAGGCTTTGGGGCTGCTCCAGGGACTATAATAAAAGGAGTTTTCCAGAGTAAGACTTGGTCCTTTTCCAAACCTCAAGCATCTTCCAGCTAATCCTCCATTAGGATGTCATTTGTTTGGTTCACTTCAAAGCTCTGGCTACTTTCTCGCATTTTTCTGAAAACAAAGAGTTATCTGTGGAAATCATTTTGTCAGGCAATTTGGCAAGTCGCTTACAATACTCATTAATTTCAGAACTTTAATTAAACCCAGGAAGTCCCTCTGCCCAATGTGATTCTCCTCTCTGGGTCACAATTCATCTTTGCCTTCAAGAGGACCCAATGTTTCAAAGTGACAAAAGAGAGGAATCGTAGGCCTGGAGTTAGCTAAGTGTGTCTCAGGATTTGGCCACTATTAACTATTTGGCTAACAAAGTTTTTTTTTTAAAGGACAGATACTTGGTTTACTGACCTGGGGGCTGACCAACTACACACCTTACACCTCACCCCATAGAGCACCAACTGGCCATAGCCAATCACAACTTTGGGGAAAATAAAGAGTCATCAGTATGGTGTCTGAGTATATACTTAGTTGCTAAATTTGACAGCAACATCTTTGCTCTCTAGGCTATCGGTCTGGGTTTTGTGGGGGGCTACAGCTGACAATATGATTGTGGAGAGCTTCTAGAGGCTGGTTTTGCTGGCCTCAGGTGTCATTCTTGGCGATGACACACACTGTCTTGGAGCAAGGTGGGGGGGAGTTGAAAGACGGATTAATGTCATTCAAGCAGAATGTCTTCAATGCTATAGGATCTGACAGCTTGTGTATAAGCTAGACAGCCCATGGTTTCTCCACAGTCCCACTCCTCCAGGCACTGTCAGAAGACTAAGCCATTAAAGCAAGATGAACACAGAAACAAAGACGCTGCATAAGCATAATACAAAAGTCACAAAAGCAAGCATCTTACGGGGCCATAACACTATAATATATTTAAGGGAAATGCGGCATGGGCAGCATAGCATGAAATCAATTTCATCCTCTTCCCCCTGCATCCATCACATCTTTTTTTGTGCTCTCTGTCTCTGTGAATGGTCCCACACCTACTGCGATGGGTTGAATTATATCTTATTTAGAGGTAGGATCTTTACAGAGGTTATCAAATTAAAACAGGTCATTAGATGGCGGGCCCTAATCCAATACAACTGGTGTTCTTATAAAAAGGAGAAATTTAGATACAAAGGCAGAAACACATAGAGGAAGAGAATGCAAAGAGACACAGCGAAAAGATAGCCATCTATAAGCCAAGGAAAGGGGCCCTGAACAGATCCTTCCCTCACAGCACTCAGAAGGAACCCACCCTGCTGAAGCACCAGTTTTAGATTTCTGGCCTCCAGAACTGTGTAACAATAAATTTCTGTTGTTTAAGTCACCTAGTTTGTGGTACTTTTTATAGCAGACCTAGCAAACTAAAACACTCACCAAGCCAGACTGACATTTCCTCTCCCCTTCAACCTAGAGCCAAGCAGTCTCCAGTCCCACTGAGTCTAGCTACTTAATATTTTCAGTCACATCTCTCTACTCCACCATCAGACTTTAGTTCAGGCCACCACTGTCTTCCACCTGCATCACCACCAGCGGCCTCGAATTTTGCCACCTCCTAATTCTCACTGTTGTCAAAGTTATCTTTCCATACTGCAAATCCATTTTCAAACACTCCAGTGCAACCCTTGTGGCATTAGGTTAGACAAAGTGTTCGAAGCCTAAACATGTCAGGTCCTTCAGGATCTGACCCAGACAACTTTTCCTGTGTTTTTATCTTGTTAATTTCTCTGCCCTCACATCCATGATTCCAGCCTTACTTGGCTTCCCAAATATGCCAGACACCACTCATCTCTGTGTCTGTGTTCTTCCCTCTGCATGGGAATGTCTTTCTCTTATTCTTCACTTGGCTTAATACTGCACAACCACAGCCACGTGTTATCACAATCAGGGGCTTCCCTGGGAAGCTTCCCCTGATGCCAGTAGGGTTCAGTCCCTTTCCTGAACTGCTCCCATAGTACACGTGCGTGGCTGTGTCAAGACTTTCCATATCTCATTGCAATAGCTTCTTCCCTGTGGGCTCCTTGAAAGCAGGGGCCATTGTCTTGTCTGCTTTGTATCAATTTGTATTTCTATCTAGCATAAGCGCTGAGCACATAGTAAGAGTTTCACGCATATTTGTTGCGTGGGTAAACAATTTTAATATTTAAAAGCAGGCAATACTAATTCTATACCACCTTAAATCTTAAAATTTAAAAAGCAATCACAGTATCTAATCTTTCTCCCCTACAATTTAGTAACCTTTCTAACGCAGAAAATAAGAAATGAATTATCTTGCTTTCATACAACATCAATATGGCATATTTCTATTCTCTCTTCAGTATATATTACAAAAAGCATGAGTTGACATATCTGCTGCTAATCCATCTGATTTACAGCCATGTCCTCATATCAATTCAATGCAATTCTAATGAGCACGTATGTTGTATGAGTATTGCTGTGTGTAGTACAATAAGTAAGGCATTGAAGGGGGCAAGAAGGGGGAGTGAGGAAGACAGATGGTAGGGGGAAGACCAAAAATGCTAAAATTAATAAAGTCCCTGTCTTCAGTAAGTTCACAGATCACTGGAGGAAGGATGCCTTTTGTCTTCTGCAATATTTAATCAGGTTTTGAGCTTGTACATGGAACTATAGAGGGTCAATATGATAGAAACTTTGTGCATTCAGGTTCCTTTCTAAGTTTTTAAGACAATGCCAGGGCTGAACACCAGGGATTTCAAGGACAGGGGGTGAAAGACATTCAAAGGCATCACTGGGGTCAGCCTCGCTGTGGGAGGTGTCTTGAATCCAAACTTGCTGGGAGGCCCCTCTGGGGGATCTCTTGGTCAGTGACTGATATATTGTCATGGAACCACCCAGGAACAGGGTCATAATTCTTTAAGAGGAAGCTTATTCACACAGCAGAGTCAGACATAAGGCTGATTTTGCAGCCAAGTGTCTTAACAGGGAGTCTCAGGGAAGAAGGGCATCATTTCAGGCAGAAGATTTAAACTCCTTTTTATTAACTTTTGTGGCTTCAAAATGAAACTACTAGGGCTCAAATGAGAACTCTATGTGACCCTGCAATCGAAAAGCCCTCTCTCCTATCCTTTTAGCTGATTTTCCACTACTTCTTTTTAAGATTCCATAAAAACAGGTCACGTGTGACTTCTGATGTATGATGTTACAGCTAGATGGTTGATATATAAATACACACAGCATGCCTGTTTCTTATCACGAGGGAAAACCTCAGATTCCCTCCAGGAGTTGAGGCTGAGGAAGCAGCAATGATCTTACTCAACAATGATCTCACCCTCTGTCTCTCTGTTTGCCTGTGCAAACACTTTGTGTTGTATACACTCTACTGCCTCCAAAGACTTGCTTAGCAAGGGATTAGTGAGAATATTGCTTATAATCAATAAATAATTTTTAGTAGGAAAAACAACTATATTAATAAGAGAATTAATTAACTGCATTAATCTCAGGAACTCTTTCATAATTATGTTCTACCAAAGTTTTTAAAGCACTGGGGGAAATTAACTAGGGACTAATTTAATGGTTAGGACAGGAACTCTTACTTACAATGGAGCACCTACTCAGCGAACCCCTAAATAAATGGACCCAATTTTAGCCATGCATTAGAATTATATGGGTTGTTAAAATACAGATTCCTAAGTCGCAATCCAGAGCCACTGTGCCAAAATCTGATTTTTAAACAAGCATCCTAGGGGTTTCTGACGATGGGTTCTGTTGATCATGGCATAAGAAACAGCACTATGAGTATTCATTGAGGTTGGTTTTTATTATAGGCACACGTAATTTTAACGCCATTCTTATCAGAAGCACTGAAGCAATTCAAAAAACAGAACTTATGAATCACCTAAGGATTATGAAGAACAAGCCTCTATATTATAATAAAATAACAAGTAGAAGAACAATCCTGATCATTAGTGGTAAAAGAAACGAGACGGCCATGAACTGCGTGCTGTGGAAGCTAATGATGTTGCAGCAGCGTCTGAAGAAGTGAGCCAGATCATACAGGGAAGCTCATGCCAAGCATCTTCATGGAGTAGTTGATTCTCTTCATCTCCCCAAAAGAACTGATCTGGTTGGATGAGCTTCAACATCTCAAGGAAGAGGATTTGGGAACTAAATATAAGCCTTAAGGATAAGCAAGAAGTGGTGGTGATTTTATCCATCTGGAAGTAGTTGTTTTTCAAAGAACTTCTTAAAACTATTTTATTTCTTCTCACTTTCTGTACAAGACAAAGAATTCTTCTACTCACTCCATTTTTCTGTTTGTTTGAATACTCTTGATTCTCTGATGGACGCAGAGCATAGGTTTGGGGGTTTGTTGAGTATGTAACACATTCCATTGTAGGTAAGAATCCTTATCCTAACCATTAGCCCCTAGTTAATTTTCCCCAGTGCCTTGAAAAATTTTGTAGAACATAGCTATGAAAGAGTTCCTTCCCTTGTTTGACTGGGAAGGAGACATTCTGATAAGGATAGAAGGCATAGTTAAATAGTGGAATCAAATCAGGAGGTACTTTCTAAGATTAAGCCTTGATTTGAGATGGTGATTGTATGAATTGCATGTTTGTGACTCCCTCCCTGAATTCATATGTAAAACCCTAATCCCCAACATCATGATATTTTAAAATGGGGCCTTAGAGAGGTAATTAGGTTATGATGGTGCCTTCATAATGGTATTAGCGCCCATATAAGAAAGAGACATGAGAAAGCTTGCTTCTTCTCTCTCTGCTCTGTGCCATGTGAGGATATTATAAAAAGATAGCCATCTGCAAACCAGGAAGAGGGCTCTCACCAGATCTGCTGACTCCTTGATCTTGGAATTTCAAGCCTCCAAAACTGTGAGAAATAAATGTTTGCTGTTTCAGTCACCCAGGTTACAGCAACCTGAATTGGCTAAGATGGTGATGGAAAGGACAACTAAAAAATACACCAAATAAAAGAGCTTTTGACAGAAATAAACTCAGTAGATTTAATAATCAACTAAAAATATAAATTACAAAAGATATTTTCAAAAATAATAGGAGAATAAGGGTGAATGAGAGTGTACTGAATAAAGGAAAGCAACTAAGTCTCTCTAAATAGCTTAGGAGATGGTTTAAATGAAATTTGGCTTAAAAAAAAAAAAAGAAAAAACCTAGGGTTTTCACTCCAGGAAGCTACTAAAGATAACTCCATAGAACAACTATGCAAAAAATCAACAATAAAACAGAAGACCTGAACACTATAAACCAACTAGACCAAAGAGACACTTATGTATTATAATACCCCACCCAGTGGCAAAAGAATACATCTTTTTCTCAAGTGCACATGGAATATTCTTCATGATAGACTATAATGTTAGGCCATAAAACAATCCTCAATAAATTTTAAAAGACTGAAATCACACAAACTATGTTCTCTTACCACAATGAAATGAAATTGAAAATCAACAGAGGAAGGAAATTTCTCACATGTGTGAAAATTAAACAACGTACTCTTAAACAACCACAGGATCAATGTAGATATAATAGAAATCACAAGAGAAATTAGAAATATTTTGAAATAAATGAAAATACAATCACAACATACTAAATCTAATAGGATGTAGATAAAGCATTGCTTAGAGGAAAATTTATAGCTATAAATGACATTAAAAAAGAAAAAAATTCAAATCAATAACCTAAACTTCCACCTTACAAAAGTGGAAAAAGAAGAGCAAACTAAACCTAAAGCAAATAGAAGGAAGAAAATATGCAGATAATGGTGTAAATTAATGAAATAGTAAAGAGAGAGAAATCAACAAAACTAAAAGTTGTTTCTTAGAAAAGATCAACAAAATTGACAAACCTTTAGCTATAGTAACCAAGAAAAAGATAGGAGATTCATATTACCAAAATCAGAAATTAAAGAGGAATATTAACCCTATAAAGATAAAAATGATAATAGGGAAATGAATAACTATACTCCAACAAACTGAAGAACTTAGAGAAATTCCTAGGAGGAAATGACCAAAACAGATTTAAAAAGTAATAGAATATATGAACAGATATACTACAAGTACAGGGAATGAATTAATAATTAAAAACAAAACCAAAAATTTTTCCCACAAATAAGAATCCAATCCAACATAGCTTCCCTGGGAAATTGTACCAAATATTTAAAAATGAATTAATACCAATTTTTTATAAACTCTTCCAAAATACAGGAGAGAAAGAAATATTTCCCAACTCATTCTATAAAGGCAGTGTTATCCTTATACCAAAATCATAAGAAAGAAAAACTAAAGATTGATATCTCTTATGAATACATATGTAAAAGTCATCAACAAAATACCAGCAAACTGATTCTAGTAAATTATAACAGGGGTTATACAACATGGCCAACTTGGATTTCTCCCAGGAATATAAAGTTGGTTTAATAACTGAAAATCAATAATATAATACTCAATTTCAATAGAATAAAGGACAAGAAACACATGATCATCCTGATAGACTCAGAAAAGGCTTGATAAAATCTTACACTCCTTCCATGATTAAAACACTAAACAAATTAGGAAATAGAGGAGGATTTCCTCAACTTGAAAAAGGGTATCTATGAAAAACCCACTAACACAGACACTTAGTGGTAAAAGGATGAATCCTTTCTTCCTAAGACCAGGAACAAGACAAGGATGTATGCACTTGCTACTTTTACTCAAATTTGTATTAGAAGTTCTAGTTAGGGCAATTGGACAAGAGAAAGAAATAAAAGGTATTCAGTTTGAAAAAGAAGTAAAACTATCTCCATTTATAGAGGACATGATCTTATATAGAAAACTCTAAGGAATCTAAAAAAGAAACATTGGAGCAATAAATGGGTTCAGCAAGGTTACAGGGTACAAGATCAGTATAAAAAATTGTTTGTATTTATATGCATTAGCAATGAGCAATTCAAAAGCAAAACCAAGAAGGCAATTCCATATACAATGGTATCAAAAATAATGAAATCTTTAGGAATTAAACAAATAAGTGCATGGATTGTACCCTTAAAACTATAAAACAATGTTTAAAGCAATTTAAGAAGACAAAATAATGGAAAAACATCCCATGTTCACAGATCAGAAAACTAAACATTGTTAAGATGACAATACTCCCCAAATTGACCTAAAGACTGAGCATAATACCTGCCAAAATCTTACCTTACCTAGTTGTTAAAAGAAATTAATAAGTGGATCCTAAAATTCTCATGGAAATGCAAGGGACAAAATAGCCAAAACAAATAAACAAAAATATCATCAGCAGAGTGAACAGACAACCTGCAGAATGAGAGAAAACATTTGCAAGCTATCCATCTGACAGGGGACTAATATCCAGAATCTACAAGGAATTCAAATAACTCAACAACTATAAAAGCCAAATAGCCCAATTAAAAAGTGGGCAAAGGACATGAAGAGACGTTTTTCAAAAAAAGATGTACAAGTGGCCAACAAGCAAGTAAAAAAATACTTGACATCACTAATCAGAGAAATGCAAATTAAAACGACATTTAGATATCATCTTATACCAGTCAACATAGCTATTATTAATAAGCCAAAAAATAAAAGATGTTGGCGAGGATGTGGAGAAAAGGGAATGCTTATATAGTGTTGGTGAGAATATAAATTAGTACAACCTTTATGGAAAACAAATCTCTTTGGAGATATCTCAAGAACTAAAAATATAACCCCCATTGATATGGAATCAACCTACGCATTCATCAATAGATGACTAGATAAAGAAAATGTGGGGTGTGTATCGGTGTGGGTGTGTGTGAATACAACTCAGCCATAAAGAAAAAAAAAGAAAGAAATTATGGCTTTTGCAGCAACATAAATGGAACTAGAGGCCATTGTCTTAAGAAATAACTCAGAAACAGAAAGTCAACTACTGCATATTCTCACATATAAGTGGTAATTAAATAATGTATACATGTGCACATAGAGCATGGAATGATAGACACTGGAGACTCAGAAGGGTGGGAGGGTAGAAGGGGGCTAAGAGATGAGAAATGACTTAACAGGTACAGTGTACACTATTTGTGTGATGGCTACACTAAAAGCCCAGCCTTTACCAGTACACAATATGTCCATGTAACAAAACAGCACTTATAGCATCTAAATCTTTAAAAATAAAAAAAGTAGCCAAAAAAATCTTGAAAAAGAAGAACAAAATTTGAGGAGTCATTCATTCTCATTTCAAAACTCACTATAGTAAGCTACAGTATTCAGAACATTTTGGTATTAGCATTAGGATAGGTATGCAGTTCAATGGAAGAGAATTGAAAGTATAGAAATAGCATTTTACATTTATGCTCAATAAATTTCAACAAAGGTACCAAGATAATTCAATGGGAATAGAATAGTCTGTATAATAGTGCTGGCACAACCAGATATCCACAAAAATGAACAAAGTTGGATCTCTACTTATATTATACAAAAAAAAAAAACAAAAAAAAAACTGACTCAAAATGAACCGTGAAAAGGAAGAAGTCAAACTATCCTTAGATATGCAGATGATATGCAGATGATACGATATTCTACCTAGAGAAATCTAAAGGCTCTACAAAAAAACTATCAAAACTGCTAAAATTCAGTAAAGTTTCAGGATACAAAATCAACATACAAAAACCAATAGCATTTCTATATGCCAACAGCAAACAATCAGAGAAAGAAACCAAGTGAGTAATTTACAATAGCTACAAACAAAATAAAATACCTAGGAATAAACTTAGCTAAAGAAATGAAAGAGCTCTATAATGAAAGCTATAAAACATTGAAGAAAGAAATTGAAGAGGACACAAAAAAATGGAAATATATTCCATACTCTTGCATTGCAAGCATCAATATTGTTCAAATATCTATACTACCCAAAGCAATTAAAAGATTCAGTGCAATCCTCATCAAAATAACAATGGCATTCTTTACAGAAATAAAAAAAATAATCCTAAAATTTCTATGGAACCACAGAAGAGCCAGAATAGTCAAAGTTGTCCTAAACAAAAAGAACAAAACTAGAGGAATCACATTACCTGACTTCAAATTATACTACAAAGCTCTAGTAACCAAAACATCACAGTCATGGCATAAAAACAGACACATAGACCAATAGAACAGAATAGAGAATCCAGAAACAAACTCACACATCTATGGTGAACTCACCTTTGACAAAGGTGCCAAGAACATACATTGGGGAAAGGACAGTCTCTTCAATAAACAATGCTGGAAAAACTGGATATCCATATGCAGAATAAAACTAGATCCTTATCTCTCACCAGATACAAAAATAAAATCAAAATGGATGAAAAACTTAAATCTAAGACCTGAAACAATGAATCTACTAAAAGAAAACTTTGGGGAAATGCTTCAGGACATTGGTCTGGGCAAGGACTTCTTGAGTAATATCCCCAAAGCACAAGCAACCAAAGCAAAATTGGACAAATGAGATCACATCAAGCTAAAAAGCTTCTGCACATCAAAGGAAACAATCAATGAAGGGAAAAAACAGCCCACAGAATGAAAGAAATTATTTACAAACTACCCATCTTAGAAGGGATTAATAACTAGAACATATAAGGAGCTCTAACAACTCAATAGGAAAAAATAAAATAATCTGATTAAAAAATGAGCAAAGGATCTGAATAGACATTTCTCAAAAGAAGACATACAAATGGCCAACAGATATATATATAAAAATGTTCAACATTATTAGTCATCAGAGAAATGCAAATCAAAACCATAATAAGATATTATCTCACCCCAATTAAAATGGCTTTTATCCAAAAAAACAGGCAATAGCAACTGCTGGCGAGGATGAGGAAAAAGGGGAACTCACGTATACTGTTGATAGGAATGTAAATTAGTGCAACCATTATGGAGAACAGTATGGAGCTTCCTCAAAATACGAAAAATATTAATAGAACTATCATATGATCTAGCAATCCCACTGCTAAGGTATGTACCCAAAAGAAAGGAAATCAGTATATCAAAAAGATATTTGTACTCCTATGTTTACTATAGCACTATTCACAAATAGCCAAGATTTGGAATCAACCTAAGTGTCCATCAATACGAACAGATAAAGAAATTATGGTACATTTGTTGACTATTATATAGCCATAAAAAGAATGAAATCCTGCCATTTGCTACAAAATGAATGAACTGGAGATCATATGTTAAGTGAAACAAGTCAAGCACAGAAAGACAAATCTCATATGTTCTCCCTCATATGTGGGAGCTAAAAATTAAAACAATTGATATCATGGAGACATAGATTAGAATGATGGTTACCAGAGGCTGGGAAGGGTAGTGGGGAGGGGGGCATAAAATGTGGGTGGTTAATGGGTACAAAAATATAGTTAGTTAGGTAAAATGAATAATATTTGATAGTATAACAAAGGAACTACAATCAACAATAAGTTAGGGTATACTTAAAAATAAGTAAAAGAGTGGAATTAGAATTTTCCTAACATAAAGAAATGATAAATATTTGAGGTGATAGATACCCCAATTATCCTGATTTGATTAATACACATTGTATGCCTGCATCAAAACATGACATGTACCCTATAAATTATGTACCCATAGTTAAAAACTAAAAATAAAAACACAGGAAAAGAATCACAGACCTTAATGTAAGAGCTAACATTATGTAACTCTCAGAAGAAAATATAAGATTAAATCTTTGTGACCTTGGGTTAGGCAAAGATTTTTTAGATGTGACACAAAAAACACATATGAGAGATAAATTGGATTTCTTCAAAATTTTAAAACTTTTATTCTTCAAAGAACACCATCAAGAAAGTGAAAAGACAACCCAAAGGTCAGGAGAAAACATTTGCAAATCATGTATCTGATAAAGAATTTGTATCCAGAATACCAAATGAGCACTTACAGCTCAATAATAAAATATCAACAACCCAAATAAAAATGGGCAAATAATATGAGTGGGCATTTCTCCATGAAAGAAATACATATGGCCAATAATCACATCAGCAGATACATAACACCATTAACCATGAGGGAAATGCAAATCAAAATCACAAGATATCACTTTAAACTCAGTAGGATATCTAGAATCAAAATAAACAGACAATGACAAGTGTTGGGAAGGATGTGGGGAAATTGGAACCCTCATACACTGCTGGTGAAAATGCAAATATATTTTGCATTTTCAAAATACACTGATACAGCACCTTTGGAAAACACTCTGGCAGTTACTCAAAATGTTAGTATAGAGTAACCATATGACCTAGCATTCCAGTCCTAGGTATGTTCCTAAGAGAAGTGAAAATATATATTCACACAAAGACTGGTCCACGATGTTCACAGCAGTATTATTCATAATAATAAAAATGTGGCAACAACGCGAATGCCCATCAACTGATGAATGAATAAAATATATCCATACCATGGAATACTATTTTGCAATAAAAAGGAATGAAGTGCTCATACAGTATACTGCAACATGGATGATGCTTGAAAACATTATGCTAAATAAAAGAAGCTGGTCATAAAAGATTATATATTGTATGATTCCATTTATATGAAATGTCCAGAATAGGCAAATGTACAGAGACAGAAAGTTGATATAGAGTTGCCCAAGTCTGGGAGATTGGAAGAAAATGGGGAGGGAGTGATTGATGACGGGCACAAAGTTTCCTTTTGGGGTGATAACACATTTTAAAATTGATTGTGGTGATAGGAACACAACTCTGTGAATATACCAGAAAGCACTGACTTATACATTTTAAAAAGTAAGCAATCAAAGCACATATTCCATCGCTTATTTTTTGTCCAGAATACTAATTATCAGCTTCCCAGTACAACTGTCTGATGCTTTGATGAGGAGAGCTCTTAGGAAATCAGCTGCCCTATTTTCCTGGACCAATTTCCAAACAGAGGGTGGCAGGTGGGGTCTGCAGAGTAATCCCAAAGGAGGAAGGAGAGAGGCGAGTTGATGGGTAATTTAATATGAATACATGTGGGCTCACATGATTTTAAACAAATACTGAAAAACAGTGATTAAAAGCAGAGTTGAGAACCATTTTTTCCCCTTCTCATTACTTCTATAATTAATTCAAAGTTGGTTTAGAGGCTGTGTTATTTTGAAACTCAGTTCATTTTTTAATATTTAATAACGTTCGAATGCAATAGTCTTACCCTCAACAAAAGTGTTTTAAAAAGAACTCTCTGGTTTTCTCAAGTCTTAAATAGAATAGCTAGAATGAATTCTATTTCTACAAATGAGAATGAAGAGGCTGGAAGTCACAACTGCGAATAGATTTATCCGGTAAGTTCCAAAGTCTTCCTGACCAAAGGAGGCTGAGGGACATAATGCTAAACTGCATCAAGATGGACAGATTAGAAAGGTTGCACCCAAGAGCCCTGCTGAGTACTTTTACATTATCTGCAGGAAACTCCTGTCTTAGAATCTAAGAAGATTTTAAAGAACTTTCATGACTCTGAACTTAGGAGATACTTTTAGTGTGGTTAAGTAGGGTTTACCCTACATGACCCCATGCTCCTTTTTCAGATGTTATTACTCAGTCTTTCCCTCCCGACAGATGCGTAGTATATGTGCATACTTAATGGGGATATCTCCATTTCCCACTCATCTTCCCACCCTGTGCCTTTGTTCATCCCATTCCTTCTGTCTGCAGTGCCTTTTCAAAGTTCTGGCTTCCCCCATCAACACCGCCTCCCTCCTTCAAGGTCCATCTTCAATGCCACTATCTTTCAGGAAGCATCTGATTTCTCCAACCAGTGCCATCTCTCTCACCTGCCAACGTCACACAGCACTTCCTATAAACATCTCTTATTAAATTGTGTGTTCCAGTGTAGTATAAGCTGTCCCCGTGCTAGAATTTAAGTTAGCAAAGGGTTTGGCTCTCCGCAGCCTCTCATATGTTAACTATTTGAGAAATTGGACAGGACAGCATCTCATATCTCTGGCACAATCTGTGTTATTTCTAGTCAATCAATCTTTATCAAGTTCAATTCCTCACATTTCTTTTAAAAAAGCTTTCTGATGAAATTGCATCTAAATCCTGGCTTTATTCAGATAAAGAAGTCCCAGCTCTCATTTCTTTGAATTTTTCTCACTCTGCTCTGTCTACCTATGATACGTCCCCAGTGAAACAATACTCAAACTCAAAGCCCTGTTATATTCTCCATCTTTTCCTTATTCTTCTAACTGAGAAAAAAATTAATCAGTGAAACTGATAAAACGGTTTCTTATCCTTTTCACTATTAGGTGTGGGCCCTGAGTTAGTGCCCAAAGTGGGGACTTTTTGTGGGAGTTGGTTGGTGAGATAAGTAACCAGTTGCCATTTCTATGTCTATGACGGGACAAAGAGAAACAAAAATGTTTAGTATAAAACTGAAATGGCTTTGTATGGAAGAACACTATAACGAGTAAAAAAAGGAAAGAAAAATGTGGAGATGCTATTGCTCTGGGTTAACTCTAAATATAGGAACAACGAACAGTTACTATTTACTCTTCCCAATGTGCCTAGCACTGTGTTAATTAAGCACTTTTCATGTATTATCTTATTATCACTTTAATCTTTTAACAATAATATTAGGTAGGTCCTACTGTTTCCCTCATTTTGAAGTTGAAGAAATTGAGACACAAAAAGATTAAGCAACTTGTTAAAGTTACACAGTGAGGGCAAAGGTGCTAGTCATTTTTCTTCCACAGTATTAACCAACTTCGCCGTTGTTCTTTCTTACGAGGGGTACAGATGTTTGGCCTTTTGGGCCTCCTCACAATATTTCTCAATGACCTCTGCTGAGCCCCCTGCAACTTAAACTCCTCCTTTCCTCAACTGTTCCTACACAACTGGAATATACAGAGAAACAGAAAGAAGACAGTCTTTTCATAAATTTCTTGTCTGGCTGTTCACTAATTTTCCCCTGAACTAGGAAAAAATGTTTTTGAAGATCAATGACAAATGAATAAATAAAT
Source organism: Lepilemur ruficaudatus (assembly GCA_963574885.1). Lineage (NCBI taxonomy): Eukaryota > Metazoa > Chordata > Mammalia > Primates > Lepilemuridae > Lepilemur > Lepilemur ruficaudatus. The sequence continues at coordinate 18,418 of CAUYRT010026626.1, forward strand.
GGCAGCAGAATAGGACACATGAAAGATTCAAGGTCAAAGAAAGAAACTTTTTGGTTTAAGTCATTCTTAATACTGGAATTTGAAGTATTCTCCTTTAAACACTAAATTAAATGTGTTCAGACAACAGCATCTCACGTGGAGGAGGCAGAAGACGGCAGCCCGTCACTGTCTGTGATACACACAATCATTCCCTCTACAAACAAGGGCCTACTATGTGCCAGGCACTGCCAGTGAGCAGGATAAGCTCTGTGAAGCTTGTGGGAGTGAGGGGAGGAAAGCACTAAAGAGACATTTTAATTACACACTTTCGATTATAAGTGCTACAAAGAGATATAGGGTGCTTTGAGATCATATAAAAAGGAACCCCAGATGGTCTGAGATGCCAAAGAAAGCTCCCCTGAGGACAAGATGCTTAAACTGAGATTTCAAAGATAAAAAGAGGAAAGTCTGTAATTTAGAAGGAAAAAATGAAAAAGATACTAAAAAGTCTGAAAAATAGCACTTGGGCCTAAACACTGTTCAGTACTATACAGATGATTGAACTTTAGTATGTTTTTAGAGAAGTACAGCTTAATAATGCTTTAAAATATATATTATAGCATATTACAGCATAAATAAATGTTATTGAAGTGTTTTAGGAGATAACACAGACTTGTTTTAAGGCCTAGATAGAACGCATTAGAATGATCCTACAAAGCCCCAGTAGTATCTAAAAAATATTTAAAAGACAATATCCTTAAGAAAAGTTTGCATCTGATTAAAAAATGTACATAGACTAGATGTTCCACAAGGAGTTTCTGCAAGGGTCATTGAGATAGCCCTTCTCATATGGTTTTTACTAATTGAGTTTAATCATTTATTATAATTTAGTTAGAAAACCTTTATGCTACTGCAATGGTTAACATCAGCTCAATCAAAATTAAATTACTTCAGATTTTCACTTAATAGAGACTTACTCAAGTTTGTATTAAATGAAGAAAAAAATTCAAAAGGAATATGCTTAAAAACACTTGGGCATTATTAATGTAGAAAACTGAGAAGCCTCAGGGAATTTATTCCTAGAATTATTGACAAAGTTTCAAATTTAATAAATAGATCTTTATTTTACTTACTAACAGGAAAGACAGCCTTACTCTGCTGATTTCAAGTAGTTTGATGTCAATTATCCAATGTCTGACCTCCACAAAATGATAACAAAAGATATAGCTCCCAGGCCCATCTGAAGAGTGCAAATGAAACACTATCAATTAGAAATGATGTGCTGAAATTGCAGACATGCACAAACACACTACATCCTTCCATTTTATCCTCCTTTTCACAAGATGAATAGTCTTTCATTTGCAGCCTTGGTAGTTGTTAGTTTTCACTTTCATATTTGATCTTTAGTTCTTGTTTTATTGGTAAAACAAGCTTTGATACCAACGTATATCATTTTGTCTGACATTTCAGAAGAGTACCTGAACTATAATGAACTTTTGGTACACTTGTTTTTCAGGAATTCATAAAGCAAATCCAAATTCAGATTCCACCAGGGATTTGTGTAGCACACATTCAAAACACAAGTTCTTATGCAAACTCATGTGCATCCTATCAAACACATACACACTGTCACACACACAAGGGAAATATATGTTGCTACCTGCAAATTCCAAACAAGTTTTCACCTACTTTCACACTAATTAGTAATCAGAAACTCTCCATCCCCCCTTTTGAGCCTCTGTAAGCACTTTGCTATTATCAAGGAATTACTTAAAGGTTTATTTCTGCTGTGGAGGTGGCACAGAGACACAATGGAGCAAAAGGTATACACAGTTCATTACAGTTCTGAGAACTAACTGAACAATCCATAGTTAGTTATACACAGTAAGGAATAAAGAATCTCTTTGCTTAGTAAGTGCTCAAGGATATAATACTCAAAATGTATATAAAACAAAACAGCTGCATTCAAAGGGCCACAGAGATACAAAATTAGGGAGTATTCCCATTTGTCTTGAGGCTCTCCCTTCTTTGCTCTGTGCTATGATACTGTAACATGGGCCACGTCAACAGCTTGCTTCCTAAGTCTTTCCAGCATGCCCCTGCAAAGGGGAGATTCTCAGTATTTTCCGGCAGTCTGACTCTCTGAAGTTACTTCCACCTTCCCTGACCAAGATCCTGCTCCCAGGCATTGACTGCTGCAGTAAGATATTGCTCTGTAGGATATGGGTTGCTTTTATTGCTGAACTCAGGACTGTATTTTCATGGAGAACATTATCTCACTATTAGGTTCTTATCAATTCTGATCCTCATAGGCATAATTACCCAGAAATACTACTATACAATCAGCTAACCCATTCTAAAAAGCCATATCATGTTTCATTGTGCTGTCAGGAGAGAGGAGATTGGCTGGAGAAATTCTGAGATACGACGCAAGAGGAAGAAACAAGCAGAAAATATGTAACCTGCAAATTCACATATTTCACACCCAAGCAGGGTTTTTCCATTTAGTTTTCTGTTAAAAGCTGAGTAATTGCAATATGAAAGCATGAACACAAGATTGAAAAGTAACAACTAACAGTATATCATTCCATAAGGAGTTGAAAATGAAAAGTAAATTAACTGAGCATTGGCAAGTATCAATATCCTGGTAATATAAAGCCATCAGAACTCATGTGTGTAATATTGCCTCCAACAACTCACTGAAAATGGAAATAAAATGCATTAACGTAACGTTTGAAGATTCTAAGGCCAGGGAATTGGTATTTGTTCACAGCCAAAAGGTGGGTGATGACTCAGCTCTTTCAGATATATGGGAAATTTGTTAACTCATCATCCATGTACCATTATCTTATGGTTCCTGCAGGGATCCCAGCTTTTAATTTCCTGAACACACTTAAAACCTCAACCACAGTGTTAGATGTCATGGTGTTTGCGGTATTTCAAGGTAAAAAAAAAAAGGTGTTCCAAAAATGGCAGGCACTTTATTTACTTGGCCACAAATCTAAGGAAATTTAGGTACATATGATAGATGTTGGTCCAAAGTCTTATCAGGACAAAGGAAATTGGACAGGGCTGTGGAAAGGGGAAACCAGTAATATTAAAGGTATATAGGGAACTGGCCTCAAAAATAAATCAGTAAGAAAAGTAAATTGTTGCTTTTTCCATCTTAAAGGTAAATGAGAAATCGGTAATAATTTTATAACTAAACACTGTGACTCATGTGGAAAGAAAACATTATATTATATGGTACATGAAATATGGGGCAATTTTAATTATATGGTATTCAAGAGGATGCTCAACATTTGAATTGTTTATCTTACTGTTAAATATATGTTTAAAATATCGTTCTACTTGGATAATTTGTTTTAAGAGTGAACAGCAAAATAGTAATTATCCCTTCATATATGCAAAAAATTATAATACTAAATATTTGCTTTAAAGCTGGTTTAAAACAGTGGGGAGAAGCGGATAAAATCCCATAAGGAGAGAAAATATTCTATTAAACAAAGGCTGTATTAAAATTTCCCTGAAAGATAATTTTTAAAAAATCAGTGTAATTACGGTCATGTTTCTTGAGTCAAATAAATTACAGATAAAGTCAGCTGACTGCATGACTTTGGGCAAGTCATTTGCACTCTCGACCTCAGTCTCCACTGTCAGCAGTCATGCTTCCTCACTTAGCAGGGTGGCACATGAAGAGGTGAGAGAGTGCAAGGGAAATTATGTCATGAGATAAATTCCAGCAAGCGTCACCAACAGAAATTTCTAAGTGTCACAGAAAATTCAAATTTACCAAAATTACCAACTGGGTTCCTGACTGAAATCTCTCATCCAAGAGTACAAACATTAGGATAGACTACTTAGGTGAAAAGTAAGGGCATCCATAATGATGGTTAGTTATACCTCTTCGTTGCTATTATAACAACCAGGTGATATGGAACAGAGAGGATGAAGACACAGGAAGTTGCTAAAGCTCCTCTGTGATGCGTCAAAGTGTTAGGGGGGCTGTAATGGGCCTTTACTGTCTTAGGCAGGGGTAGCCACAGTGGGCCAAATGAAGTGGGCCAATGGGAGCGAGGGATGGGTACTTCCCATCCCCGTCTGCTCCAAAGTGCACACAAATTGGTTAAGAACCAGACTTGGGATTCCAACAGAGCCAGTTTTGAGGGCTGTTTCCACCATTTACTGAACTGTGTGCCGTGAGCAATTGAGCTGACCAATTTGTCAGTTTCCTGAACTCTAAGATGTGATTTAATAATAGTGGCCTCAGGAGATAGTGGTGGGGCTTAAATGAAGCCACGTACATAAAGCAGTTAGCAGCAGAATGACTGACACTGAGATGGCACTCAAAAAATCAAAGTACTTTTATTATTGCTATTAATATTATCATCTTAAGCAAGTGAAGATGTTTGCTCATCAGTGAGCTGGAAAGATGAGGTGGGAGAGCAGAAGCAGCCCAAAGCAGCCCACCTCTCCTGCGTGCCTGAGCTCCAGGCAGTATCCTGGCACTTTGGTGGGTGCCAGATCCCTGATCTAGCAGCTTCCATTCTGATGGAAGGTCACGTATGCTGCACCCTCCTCCAGGCAGAAGGAAAGATGCATGCACACTAGATAAGGCTGGAAGGGATGACGTGGCTTCACCTCAAATGAGAGCAGAGTTTTCTCCCTGATAATTCTTTAAAAAATAAAATCTCATTAGGAAACTCCAGGGACAGAATTAGGGAGTCCAAACACTGCCACAACAGAAATCTTATAACTAATTTGGATGAGAAAACACAGTGATGCTGTCTTAACTTTACAGAAATAAGTGTAAACTAGGAGGGTGTCAAGGACTGGGAGTCAGTCACTAGTCATTGACAGTCTAATGAGGGGAAAAAGCAGAAGCTTTATTGCACCCACTAACTCATTCAGCTTGCAAATGAGGAAAGAATGTAAGCGTTTGGTTAAAGGATGACATTCTGTGTTCAGTGTTTAGTGCTGTCCATCATCATCGCATTTTCATCTTCATAAACATCATGCAGGAAGCGTTGCATTTACAGATGAGGAAAACAAAGTTAGAAATTGTTAAATAATTTGCTCATGGGCACTTAGCTAATATCTAGCAGAGTTTGCAGCTGAAGCCAGATGCACCTGACCCCTTCTCTGGCTTCGCAAAGGTGTGGGAGTAGGAAGATATTAAAGACTAATTAAATATAATAAAGTTTAAAGTTTATAAGATTATTCCACATTTCCTAGGCACAAATTCATAATAAAAAACAAGAAAATGATCTTTACCTGGCAAAACAGAACCCTTGAACACATACAAATACTGAGGAGGGCCTCAAGGAAATAGACAGGTGACGTCCATTTCAGTGCAAATGAAAACTGTGTTGGCCTCCCCCTCGCAGGAAAATTCTGATGCATATAATAGCATTTGGATATAAGCAATCAGGAAGGTATTTTAAACTAAGCATGAAGGGTGAGATAAAATATGTATTTCAGTTTGTTTTTAAGATGCAAAACGTAAGAACCCAGTCCACGTGAAAACAGAGATCCTACTATAGAGTGGCTAAAAGTCAGGGGTAAAAATGTATTTTAAAAGCATACATTGTGCTTGTCTTTGGCACTATATTTCCAGTGCTAGTTATTTAAGTGCAACCTGGCAAACTGCTCACAGCTGTTCCAAATTCACGGCACGTGATAGACACCTAAGGTGTACAAGGCCTGGTATTAAGTGTTGTGACAATCTAAAGATGAAGCGAGACGTATGTGCATGGAGAAATAAGTAGACCTCAGTGAAGGCTCTAACGGGGAAAATAAATGGCATGAAACCAAATATCTAATGATCAAAATTCAATCTATACCTTTATGAGAAAGGCGGAACTTTGGAAATTCTAGTACTTTGCTGAAATCAAGGCACAGTTTTATTTCTTAGGGCTTTAATAAAAAGCAAAATCTTTCATTGAAATTATCAAGCAGTTAACCTTGAGAATTACAGATGAACAAACACAGTTCATTATTCTTCTTTCATTTAGACTTTGGCGACTTAGGGCTTTTGGCCTAACTTATTCACATACAATCTAGTCTCTTAGGATGCAGAAGTTGCACAGTCCTAAAAATACTTTTCCCAGGGCAGCACGTGACAGGAATAGCTACCAGAGAGGCAGATCTAGCAATAGCAGAGAGTCGGAGAAATCCTATAATTCTCACTAATGACTTGGAAGCCCAGTGAAGCTTACCAAACTTTGACAATTACTGAGAAAACATAAGCCATCGCAACATGACTTCTGTACATTTACTCTGATTAGTAAAGTTTGGGTTAAATGATTTATCACCCTATCTCACGGTATGCATACTGAAAGTAATGAAGTTTTTGCAACATGACCCTTCCATGCAGATGGGGCTATTAAATCTTTGTTGAAAAGCCATGTAGAAGCTGCCAAGATGATTTTTATTTTTTGGCTAATATCTGGCAGGGCCAACAAAAACACATGGAATGAAAATTAACCAACCCTGAGTTCACCAAATCCTTTATTCACAAGGCTCAGAAAGCTTGCACTACTATCTTTATTGCTTTGGAATAAACCTAATCATAAACGTCTATCATCCATCTATCAGGGAAGAAGCCACTTTGGGGCTAGAGTGGATTACAGTAGCTATTTAACAACAAAGAAAACAAGCAGAATGGGCAAGTCCTTTCCAGCAGCCATGAGTGGTTGGCTCATCTGTGCCTCTCAAATTTGCCACAGGCTTCAGCCACACTTGTATCCCTATGGGTTCTTGCAGGAACATGGCATCACTCAACGAAGTCATAGGGAGGTAAAATAGTTAATAGCATGGACACAAAAGTCAAACTGCCTGGGTCCAAATCCTGGCACCACCTCTCATTATCTGTCATCTTGAACAAGTTCATCAGCCAATCTGTGCCTGCCTTCCCATCTGCAAAACTGGGGGAAAACAGGATGTAAAAAGTAAATAAGTAATACAAATAAGCACTTAGGACTATGCCTTGCACACTGTATGAACTCAATAAATGTCAGCTATTATTCTTCTTACTGAGGGAGAAGCAGACTCGAGTGTGCTATGAACACCTGGCTAGGATCATCAGTCTTCCAAAGCCCCAGGTACACAAAGGGAACATGTTAGTAGATTGTGGCTTTTACTAGCCATTTTGAAATTGGGACCTGGCTGCACTGTTATTTCTTTTATGTGAACTTTCCGAGGAAATCAACCCTTGGAACTATTAGTGTTTATACCAGTCCTAAACTCTTGCGCAGAAAGACAAACAGAGAAATGGCTCTCTTAGCTACAGAAGTTTATTCTTTATAGATTCCATTCTGAAATTCTCCACGTGTATTCCTCTCCCTCCAACTTTCTATCCTTTGCCATTCCCTTCCTCCTAGTCAGACTATCTCTCCGCCACACAGGTGCACACAGGCTGCATGCACCTTGCACCCTATACTTTTTTGTTTGAAGAGGCCAGTACGGAATGCCTTTGCCTGTCTTTCCTCTCACCTCCACTCCCGCCTCCTTCTCACAGCAGCCAGCTGACCTTTTAAAAAACAGTTGGTTCATAACACTTCCCACTTGAAACCCTCCTCTGGCTTCTGTTATAGTGAAACCTAAACTCCTATGTGCTCCAGCCCTGCCTCCCTCTTTCGTGACACCCTCCCCATGGCTCTTGTCCCAGAGGCCTTTTCTATGGTCCTTAAAGTTGCTAAGTTTGCTCCAGTCTCAAGACCTTTGGCTTTCTGTTCCCTTTACTGAAACACTGTTCCTCCATTCTTCCCCTGGCTAGATCCTTCTTGCCATTCAATTCAGCTAAAATCTCACCTCTGCTGTGGCCTTCCCCAGCCACCTTCTCTAAAGTAAACCCTGATACCCTCACCCAACTAGTCTCTATCATTCTCTATTTTTCTGTCTTATTTTTTCCCAGTAGTTTTCACTTTTTGAAATGTTTTCATTTCTTTTTGATTTACTTGTCTATGATCTTTCTGCCCCTTACTACAATATATGTTCCATCAGAGCAGAAACCTTGATTGACTTATTTATTACATTTTCTGCACCTACAACACAGCCTTGCAAACACTGAATTAACAAATGAATAAATGAAGGAATGAGTCCATATACAACTCCAAGCAGTTCTTTGAGATCTAGCTTCAGTTGCTCTTACTCTATGAAGCCTTTTCTAATGGCGTCACCTAATCTGAACTCCTCATGCATTATCGGTACTAAGCACTTTATTATAAACATACTCGTCTTGTTTCATTGTAGAAATGTAAGTCTTCTCTCCTCAACTGGTTTTTAACTTTCTTGAGGGCAGCAACCTTGACCATCTAAAATGCAGCTGTAAGTTGGAGTAATCAGAAGTTCATGCACCTAACTTGGAGGAGAAGCCACTTGTGCCTCACTAAGGGTCTATATACTCTTATCTTAGGCATAATTCTAGCAACTATGATTTTGCTGTTTCTCTGTTCACAACAGTGCATTGCATTGTAATAATTACAGGGGAATAACAGGACTAAGCAGGCTATGGCAATAAGAAGTGATAGTAAGAATAAGGAGGAGGACAGCTATAAAAAGAAAAAAGTAGATACAAGAAGTCAAAAGGCACAGACATGTATGAGGGCATGTCATGTCACGGCAAGGGCCAACAACCTGCCTATTTCAACTGTGCCTAAGGTGTCATGAAAGCCACTTCATTACAGCACAATGTGATCATGGATGTTCTATATGATGACCTGCAGTCATCATTAAACCTTTCAGTTCAAACATGATCAGTTTTAAAAGGCACAAGAAATTAGTATCTATCTTAGAAAAGTTTGCAATCAAAACAAGTACTATGAGGAATAAGCACTAAAAAGCATAGGATTTGGTTGTCTACACTTCTCCCCTGTGTGGGGGGTACCTCCTCCCTGGTGAGGTCATGTAAATATGGTATTCTTGCTATATGCTTAGCACAGGGCTGGGCACATAATTTTTACTGATGAAAATTTCTTCTTGGGAAACCAGCCTAGAATGTGAACCTTAATCTCTTTAACTCATGTTGCTAAAGGACAATAGTTTGATCTGCTATTTAGCTGGGACAGTGATGGGGCTTGGTGACAAGAACTTCTGAACTTGCTATGAATGTTTCTTCCTATGAGTTGAAACTATTCCCTGGAGCAAGAAAGGTACTCCCCTGGACGGTCATACCCAGCAGAGAGGTTGAGAAGTAGCAGAGGGCGGTCCTTGTCCCCAGATTTGATGCAGTGCAGGGAGGCTATATTCTCAGAAGCTTCTTCTATGACTGGTAGGAGCAGGGTGGAGTGGAGGAAGGAGCACAAGGCTGGGAGTCAAACCTGTTGTGAGAGAGGCTGCCATTTACTGAGCATTTATTTTGTGTTAGGAACTATCCTGAGTGCTTTTGACCACGACATTGCTTAATCTGAAGAATAATTCTTTTTGGTATACTGTCCTCATCATCATCATCACGTAGAAGAAAAAGCTGAGTGAGAGAGAGCTTAGAACCTGATCAAGGATCTCCAGTTAGTAAAGGCGTCAACTCCACAGTATCTAACTCCAAAGTCCTTCAACTTGCCCATTCCACTGTAATACCTCCCAAGATCTAGCTTCCATTCTCCCTGCGCTTTCTAGCTGCAAGTCTTGCAAGTCACATGACCTTTCTGAGTCTCAGTTTTCTCATCTACAAAATGGGAATAAATATATCCATGCTCTCTCCTTCAGTGAGTTCAGTAAAGCATAAATGATGCCTTCAAAACCCAGTGGAAACTTTCACAGGGTATAAAAAGGTAAACCCTATATTCTGGATTATGCAGATGACTTCTGGGTGAACGCCCAATAGCACAGATAAAACATGTTCTTCTCATACTGAAGAAAACCATTTTACAAAGAAAAGGCTAGCTAGACTTCATACAAGTTCACATGTTTGATCATTCCCCAAGCCCCATCAGATTCTTTAATATGGATTTCAAAATTATTCTCCAACTATGAGCTTCAAAGAAAAAGATATCCAGCAGAAACTGTTCTCTTAAGAAACTCAAAATGAAATACAGATCTTTTAAATGAATGAGAACATTTGTATTCCCATGGATTACTGGTGCATTTTTCTACTTTACTATTTCAAACATTTTTTTCCCAAATGTTTGAAATGTTCCCAAAGGCTTTTCTCATTTTGATTCATATCGGTCTGGCATGTTGAACTTATTTATAAACTTGAGGCTAGTCATGCATCCCTGGGTCATTTGGTTTTGTATCCTGTTATCAATAATGTGTAATAGAAGGCATTTCTGGAGAAAAGCCTACATTTTTCAGAATACATTTTGGGTCAATATTTTCAGCACTCTCCCAGGGAGGCAAAGAATATGCCAAACCTCCTAAACTCCTGTTCTCCGTGCAAATTGGCAGCCGAGGAAGAATTGCTTGAGAAATGGTTAAGGGGCTTCCAAAAGCCAAGAACTCTCCATCCATGAAGGGCCTCCATAATGCACACAGTAGAGCTTGGCTGGAGCCACAGAGAACGAAGTTTAAATCATACTCTGTCCCTCATCAGCTCTGTAAGTCTGGGAAAAACTTAAATTCTGAGTTTCCATTTCCTCAGCCATAAATCAGGAATAATGACATCCTATAGGTTTGTTGCAAGAATTATAAAATGCCTGTCACTTGTAGGTACACAAAAAATGTTAGCAAAAGGTGGGGGTATTCATTTACTTCGAAAAGATTTGATGGATAACTATGTAAAGGCTATTGGTTAAGCTATAGCTATAATGCAGCTATAAGCTGGTTATTTGTGACATCAGACACGTTTTCAACAACTCAGCTAGTTTATACAAACACTTTGTAAACCTTTAGTGCATGCAGGAGGATGAAATAAGACAGGTGTTAGGAGAAAGGACACTGAGGGTGGGATGTGTGGAGATGATAAAGGGGATGGAGTAAGAAATAGGCACAAAGTAGGAAAGAAGAGTTAAACTAGAGAGGGAAGAGAATGAAATCCACATGAATGCTGGCTGTTCAAGAGGAAAAGGAGAGGGACATGGGGAAATAAATTCACAAACTCTTAGTAACTCAGGGTGGGCACACTAGGAGAGAGCTACATAGTAACCGCAGCCAAGCTCCTGAGAACTCAGCTGGCTTTGCTGAGGAACAGGGCACCAGCATTTGGTGGCAGTATACTGGGCTGTATGTCGGACAGAATTGAAGCCTGGTGTAGATTATTTAGCCAAACATTTTTGATAAACATGGCCAGTATGAAGGAGGTTGCTTCCTGAGCAACACACACAAACACTTCCCAACACTCTTTCTTGTTCTGGGCCAGTTGAGAAAAGGTGGGTGTCAATCATATCTCCCTGCTCTAAGAACCTAGATCCCAACCATGGCAGCACGAGAGTGGAGATGGGAGAGCTAGTCTTGGGAGTCTGCTGTTACTGAATATCATGAACAGCCTTTGAGAACATGACTGTATGTGCATAAGGTGTCAGCCTCCGAGGTGAAGCTCCATATGAATGAGGTCATATTTATTTATTCTGTCTCATGCCTGATATCCTGCCAATGAATACTTAAAATGTTTCCTGACAAGAAAGTGTGTCTTGTACTTTGGAATAAGATGTGGGAATAAGCTTGCCTTTATAAAGGACTTAATTATTACTCCATTACTTGGGTTACAAAGGTCTTGTTCTTTACTCTCTTAGTTCATAGACCAACAAAAGAATGACCAAATTCAACAACCAGGGAAACCTTGGGCCAGGAAGTACCACCATAATGTCCGGGAAGAAAAGCAATTTGTGTTGTGCACAGAATGCATTTCTCTCCCATTATAACCACAGCCTGTTAAAAGCCTGTCAGGAAATAAATAAAACACTTTTTGTTCAGTTGCCCACATCCCTGTACTCAATTCAACAGACTCCAGCCTTCTCAGAAATGCAAGCTAAGGCGAAGCCAAGAGGACACATAGGCTGGGGAGTGGAGGCCCGGGGAAGCCTAGGAGGGCACATGGGCGACTCAGTGCTTGCTTCACAAGAGACTTTGCCTCTGTCATCCTCTTCTGAACTCATGGGCTACTGAAGTCAGGTTCACATCCCTGTCAAATCCCATCATTCCTACCAAAGAGAAGCTCCATTTTACAAAGGAAAAGGAGGCAGTGAAAAAGAAAGTGTGTATAAGGTTTACGTGGAGTACATGTGGACATCCAGATAATTCTTATTCCTAGCTCGAAATGATAGGCATATATATGTGTTCATGCATATATATTTATCCATATATGAACATTTTAATATGTACAATTTTTCTAACACTTTATTTTAAGCTACATATTAATATTTTTTTCCCTGTAAGCAATCCACCTCTCACTCATTTAGAAGCACTACCAAAATAGAAAGCATCCTGAAGCATACTGTGGATTTTGGCAGCAAATATCAAGAGTGGGGAAAAGGGGGAGATGTGTGCTTGATTTTATGTAAAGCAACCTGCGGCACTACTGCAAAACGTACATGCAGGCTTTTGACTGACTTCTGAAAAATCCATACATACCAACAGACCCTAAGTGCCATGAGTTCAGAGACTAGGTTGTCCTTTTCCCCACTGTGTCCAGCACAGTGCCTGACACATACTAGGTACTGAAAAGATATGTTCAATAACAGTCTAGTAGACTGACGGATAAATGAACTGATGATTAAGGTAAGGGGAATTAATACACAAAGGTGAAAAGTGGCCTTTGTTAATGGTTCAGAAGACCTGGGGAGCAAGCGAGACTGCATCAAATCTAAATGTCCTGCAGTGCACACCCACCCCCAGCCTCCTGAATCTCGACCGGACTCCGGCTTCCTTCTGGTTCTGGTACCGAGCCCCTCACCATGACGTGTGCTGCTGCAGATAGATGGGGAAAAGGAGGATCAGGGACAAGGGGCCCCTGCTCCTCCTGTTTAGTTAAGGGAGTGTGCAATGTAGAGTAGGGCTCTTGTGTTTCTGGCATCGTAAGCTAGAAGGGGGAAAATAGCTGGCTGAAATAAGGCTTTATAACAAAAATCTACCATAGCTAGTTATTTATTTATTTTTTGCTTCAATAGTCTTTCCTGGCCTAGCAAGGGAATATAATCATTATGTTATGCTGATATACAATCCAGTAAGAGATTAGGAATACATTTTAAATAGAATCTGCTCATCATCTTGGGATTTTTTTCATGTGAAGCCTTGTGAAAAAGAGCAGGCCAGGTGTGGTGGCTCACAGTTGTAATCCTAGTACTCTGGGAGGCTGAGGTGGGAGGACTGCTTGAGGCAAGGTGTTCAAGACCAGCTTGAGAAAGAGTGAAACCCTGTCTCTATAAAAAAATAGAAAAATTAGCCTGGTGTAGTGGCAGGTGATGGAGTCCCTGCTACTTGGGAAGCTAAGGCAGGAGTCTGAGGTTTCAGTGAGCTATGATGATGCCACTGCATTCTAGTCCAAGGGACAGGGCAAAAGCGTGCTACATCTTGCAACAGAGTCAGTGTTGCAGACTCTTTATGTTAGTTACCTTTCTAGAATGTGGAAGATACAGAGGGCATCTGACAGCCGATGCCACAGTTGTTCATCTGTCAACTGACTGTAAAGAAAACACTCTCAGAGCCAGGTACAACCTAGCTCAGGATCCTTCACTCAGCAGGCACTCCATAAATGGAATTAGACCACCTCACACCCATTAGGATAGCTCCTATCTAAGATTAAACAAAAAAACAAAAAAATCAGAAGAAACAGAAAATAGCAAGTGTTGGTGAGTATGTGGAGTAATTGCAACTCTTGTGCAATGTTGATGGGAATGTAAAATGGTGTAGCTCCTACGGAAAGCAGTATGAGAGTTCCTTAACAGAATTACCATATGATCCAGAAATTCCACTTCGGCGGGGTACATACCCCTAAAAATTGAAAGCAGAGACTCAAAGAGATATCACCCATGTTCATACCTGCAATTATTCATAGCAGGACATGCATGCTTATAGCAGTATTAGTCACAACAGCCAACAGGTGGAAGCAACCAAAATGTCCATTGATAGATGAATGAATAAAAAAAAAATGTGGTGTACACACACAATGGAATGTTATTCAACCTTTAAAAGGAAGGAAGTTCTGACACATGCTACAACATGGATAAACCTTGAGGACATTATGCTAAGTGAAATAAGCCAATCACAAGAAGACAAATACTGTATGATTCCACTTATATGAAGTACTTAGAGTAGTCAAATTTGAATTCATTGAGACAGAAAGTAGTTGCCCAGGGCTTGAAGGAGGGGAGAATGAAGAGTTGTATAATGAATATAGGATTTCAGTTTTGCAAGATGAAAATAGTGCTGGAGATCAGTTGTACAACAATGCTAATGTACTTAATACTACAGAATTGCCTATTTAAAAATAGTTAAGATGGTAAATTTTATGTTATGTATATTTTACCACAATTTAAAAAATAAAGTCTATGGAAACAAACAAAATATCCATAATACCTAAAGAAATATAATTCCTTAATATCATCAAATATCCATCATGCTCAAATGTTCAATTATCTTACAAGTAAACGTTTTAAAATATGGTTTGTTTTAATCAGTATCAACAAGTGGTTCACACTCAAAAAAACAAAACAAAACCTAATTAGAAGATTCCTGACCTACTGTTGGGCAATATTGTCTACAAAAATGTTAGTGACTAGACAGACAAGTTTAAAAATGATACATGTTCCCTGACCATAAGACTAATGGACCTGTCTTGCTCTGTCTCCTTAAAGCTCAAGAATGAATACTGAATAAATGGCCACACGGTCCACTCTTTCAGTTTAACCACTGTTGAAACAAGACAGGTCCAAAGAAACAGAGACAGAAAACGTTCATTTTCCTTTGCAACAATTTATGTGTCAGAAGCTAGATTCTTGCTATTCTGCCTGCAGCTAAAATGATAAAATTCTATGCCTACTGGGGAGTAAAAATATTTTAAGTTCCTGTCATGAGCTTTGTAAAACAGCTGGTAGGTTTATAGTTCAGCAAAAATTGGTTTGGTATTCCTATTAGTCTCTGCAATAGTGAAACTGCATTAGACATAAAAATTCTTTCTGAAAAGATAACATTATAGGTGAAATAAGGAGATTAAGAGTGATGTAATTAACCCACTAAATGTCCTGTCTGCTATGCTTTTGTTGTTATAGATGTGGTTGTTTATGTTAAACTAATATCTTCTTTGGATTGATAGAAATAGATGAATACATATCACAGTGTTCCCAAATACTTCCAAAATCACCTCTCTCTAAGTGTTCCCTTCTCACAGTGCTACAGATAAGTAAGGCCTGTACCGAAGAAACCAACCCAATGCAGAAAGCCCCATTTGTGGGAAGCACAGAGGCCCATTAGGAACCATAAGCTATCCCGGTTTTTATTGCAAAGAAGAGGGCTATTAAACTTCAGCCTAAGAGGTTATGAGGTCACCAAAGCCACATTTTCAAAGCCAGAAGGCCATCTTAAGTACTTTAAATGGGTTTTATTGCTTTGTTCCTAGAGCAGGTAAATTTACATTTGGCTTGGTAATATGTTTTTTTCCAAAGGGTCTTGCATTTGAATTAACGTTTTGGAGACCCCACCCATGACATTAGCCCACTTGCTTGTATTTGATTGAGAATACACACAGAGGTCAAACTAATTGGGCTTGTGTTTGAATTACCTGCACAGTAGTAAAAATGGGTCTATGTTGACTCCTTCTCAATTTTCAATCTATTTTCCCTTGTAACCAACTTAATACAATATAGGCTCTGTATCAAAATCTTAGCTCATCTGACCACATAAATACTGAGGTAGCAGGTTGTTAACAAAAGATGAGAAAATAAAAGACGTAGGCAAAAGACAACAAATGTCTGCTATAGATACCTCCTCTGTGACCCTCTGCATCAGCAAACTGTGCCAGTTGTATAATGAATAAGCAATAAGCTCTTATTCATGGAAACACCTGTACCCAACCAAACTAGGAGATTACTGTGCACACAGAGGACTTTTCTACCAATCAATAAACATACTAGTTTTTGAGTACTCTTTTCTTTAACCTCTTTATATTCAGCCATCTATTTTGGGGGCTTGACAGAAGCAGTGATCACTAATTAAAATCTGAGTTTGATTTATGTTGAGAAATTCTATTTTTGAAAGCTGATCACACTTCCTTTCACATAATTTCTCAGATGCCTTTTTAGCTGTCCACCATTTGGCTTCTACCTGCTGATGTCATTTTTCTCATTTACCAGCAAGCCCCACTCCAAACACACCAGGGCACTCTCTTTCCAAACTTTCCATCTCTGTAGTGCAGCTTTTCTCCCCACAAGGCACAGCCTTCCTATAATATGAGCCAATCTAAGGTTTAAAAGATAAGTTAAATCTTCCTTCTCTCAAGCAGCCTGCACCAGACTTTCTCATTTTGAATTAATCTGTCCCTTCCCTGTACTCCTACAACATATGGCTTGCACCTTGATTATACTACTTAAGTTCTTTGGACTAGAAAAATTCTCAATGTGTCAGCCTTTACCTCCTACGCACTTGAATCATACATAGAACTCGAATCCTAGCAGCTTCTTGAAGAATATTTATTGAAATGACATTAAATGACACTAAAAGAAAACAGTGAGGAGAAAAGTAAAGCTCAATAGGGGCAGAAGTTTGTTCTAACTTAAACACCTACTGTTTTAATTTAGGCCATTTGGGCTGAAGATGAGCATCCAGACATCCATTTGTATTGGTTTGATGTAGCAGGCTGGTGTTCCATGTGCTTGCTGTTGGTAGAAGATTGATTTCCTGTATTTAAGCATCCTTTTATGACAAATGGTGCTTGATATAGAAGTAGACAGCAGCCTCACAATATGAATAGCCTCAATTAGGCCTCAGTTATGTGTGTCATATCTCTGCTATTGAGATCTGAGAAGAAAGAATGCTATTTATGTGTAGAGAGGGAGAGGGAGAGAGACACCATCAAAATTCATTCAAGAAAAGAGTTTACTTGAGTAAAGCAAATATGATATAGCCACTTTGCTGAGCAAGTCAACAAATTTAGGCTTAAGTAAGCAGCATGATTAAATTAGGGGGAAACACCTATACCTAGACAGTGTGCATGAGCCTGGATAGCATGTATTTGTATTAATACATGCTCAGGACTTGGTATCTATAAACTTGAATTTGCTTTATTTCTTCATACCTGAAGCAATTCATACAACAAATATATATTGAGTGTCTATACATGCTAGTCATCTACACTTTAACAAAACTTTCAGTAGAGGAGAAGTACTATAGCACATGAATCTGTGGTGGAGACTGCCACTTGTTCTCCACTATCTGTTTTCTTCTTTCGTGGTACCGGGAAATCATGGCTGCCCAGCTGGAAACCACACACATTTCCCAGCCTCTTTTCCAGCTGGGTATGGCTACTTCAGGGTAACAGAATGCAACTTCTAGGTCATCTTCAACGTGAAGGTCAAGCCATGTGCCCTAGAGTTCCTCCCTTTCCTATCCCATGAGCTAGAACATGAATGCACCTATGGCCCAGAATCAATCATGTACATAAAGATGATATCCAAGGAGATGGTGGGGGCCACAAGATGGAGAAATCTTTGTCTTTGATTGTACAGAACAGTGCCACCCCATCAGCCTGGGCTGTCATCTCAGACCTGTCACATTGAAGAGAAATAAACTCTGTCTTCATTATGCCACTGCCCTGTGGGAGTATCTTTGTCATGACAGCTCAATTTTTACCCTGATTAATATAATTCCTTATTACTTCCCTAAGAGGAATCTCATCCACACTTATTGGAGGGTGGCTGAATCTTTTCATCTAGATTCAGAGTGGGAACCAGGCTGTGGATAATCATATTTTATGGGAAGTGTGCCACATACTATTTGCTCTTCTGTGGATCTTGGGCTACCTGCACTCTACCCAAACCCATCGGCTAAGGTTTAAAAGAAGAAGGGTTAATTTCTTTCTCATCCCATCTGATGGGTACCAGTGACTTACTGATCAGTCTGCAACAAGTCTGTTAACCCTCTTCATCTACAACAGAATAAATATCCACTTCCTCTGTGGAGTGTTTTGTTAATTAATGTCAGTAGAGCAAAGAATGTTCCAAAGTAGGACTATTATTATAAGCCTCCTTCACTCCAACTGCATAAGCAGTGTTGGAACTAATCACTCAGGAAGTAAAATCAGTAGGAAGTTGTCAAGAGGGTTAGCCTGTAATTAATCAATGAGGTCACTGCCAATAACAATAGTGCATTCCGTTACATGTGTAACTGGATTTAATAGATGTACCACACTTGCAAGTTACTGGAAAAAGAAAACATTTCATCTCTGCTCTGGAACAGCATCTTACAGCAAAAAGTAAGTGAAAAATGTGTGAGGCATGCCAAGATGACATCAAAAAGGAACAGCAACAGAGGCCATCATTAGAAATATTGTCGTTCTAAAAACAGACTCACGGCAAATGGTGGGAAAAGACACCACTGTTGAAAATATGCATGCTCTCCCAGTCTCAGGCATAAACCTCTTGGGAAAGGTCAGAATTTAGAAATCCTTAGACACATATGGTCATCCTCATGAGGGTGAAGCAAGGTGGGAGGCTGTAAAGCCTTTAGGAGACTCAGAGAAGCAGTGAGAGAATTTAAAACACACAGACTTTGAATAAACGGAGGGTCATTAGTGCTGGTGGTCAACCCTGTTCTAATTGCGCTGTTCAGGAAAAATGAACAAATGGGTTCCTTGTTGAGGTCTGGCTTTATACAAGGTCAGAAAAAGGCTTGAAATGAAAGGGAGGGGGAGATTTTGCCCCCAATATTAGGCCTATCCCTTATAAAAAAAAATAGAATTGGTAAGAAGGGCCAAGTATTTCTTAAAGGGGAGGAGGATCACATTCCACATTTGCCCTTCAACACATTCTCCAGGGGCCAGAGTTTACAATCCCAGGTTCTCAGAAGCCTCCTTGAGAATGAGAAGTTCTGTGTTCTCAAGTACCATGGTATGGCCTGGATTCCATAGATTCACCATTCTAGGAACACAATGGAATACTCAAACTCACAGTTTTATTTCGGTAAGTTAAATATGCTACATTGTAGGATTTGTAGTTAAAATGGGTGGTGGGTATTTTAGTCTGTGTAACTACAAACAATTTGGCAACATTTATCAAAAGCCTCAAAAATGCCCATTCCTTTGACCTGCAAGTCTACTTCTAGGAATTTATTTTAAGGGGAAAATAAAAACAGATTAGTTTACAAGGATGTTGACCACAGTACCTTTTAAATAATAGTAAAAAAGGTAAAACGGTCTAACCCTGGTTATTGAAGACAACAGCATAGGTGGTACATGGGATCCACTGTAATAAAATTATACTAATAACTAGTTTAGTATGATTAACCACCTCACTTTCTCCATATCAGGGTCCCTGTCTTGAGGATACTAAATAGAATTTACTAAATTCATTTGAATTTAAGAGGATTATAAAAGTAGGCCCAATTTAACATAAAATGTACAATCTTTTAGAAATTATCATATTGATATTTGCCCATGTCTGGAAGAAAGTGAGGTAAGGAGAAGAAAATCAGCTCTAAGAAGATTCTCTTAGCTACTAATCCAGGCAAACATATACTAATAGGAAATCTGAAGTGTGGCTTTATACATCTCATTTCTGCCATGCTGCTCACATTTGAAATTGTTCCAAGACAAGAAAAGCACCTTTCCCTTAATTATCTGGACCCTATGTTCTAAAAGCCTCTCCAGTTAGTATCATTCAGAGACATGATTTTACAAAAGCAATTCAGGAAAACAGGTTGCTGAAATACCGCCCATTTCTTAAAAGTATGGTATTTCAGTGCTTCAAAGTATGTTCCCAAAAGAAAGACTGTAACAATGTTGGCATTATCCAGACTCATTACTTCCAATTAACAGAGACTTGTTTTAATCCATGATTAGTGGAGTTTAATAATTCCTGATTCTTGGGATTTGGTTAAATTCCAAAATTTTAAATTTACTGATGGAACGAACTAGAGGGTAACAAGACAACTATTATCCTGGCCATTATTATTATTTTTCTTTTAGTTTCTATTTGAAAATATTTCCAAGCTTAGAGAAAAGTTGCAAGAAAAGTACAAAGAGCTCTCATATATCCTTCACTCAGAGACTCTTTTCAAAATTTGACTAGCTGTCCTAATACTTTCTTTTACAGTAAAAGAATCCAATCTAGGATTACATGTGGCACCAAATGGCCGCAACTATTTCATCTTCTTCACTCAGGAAGATATTCTTCTGTCCTCAGGGGCCTTTGTGACCTTTTCATTTTTGAGAATTTCAGGCCAGGCTCTAGGTATGCTTATTGCTACTAGAGTGCCACTACTCCCAGGTCTTCTCCCTGGAGAGAGCTAAAGAATGTCTTTTATATGAACACACACACACAACACACACACTCTTGAATCTATATTTATTTCTATAGCTAAATATATACCTCGAAAATATGCCAATACCTCTAACTCTAATTCAGCACCACAAGAGTCATTCTAGCCTTCCCCTTTCTATTTGCAACGTCCTTCTCTGATGGGGAAATATTGGTTTCCATCATCTACTGACTTATTTGCTCGATGTCCAGCATGTCACCAATCATCTCCTGACATGACAGGCCACTACTCCTCCCTGTACTTCCCTCCCTGTCTCTGAGACCTCAGGTGCCACTCTGCTCAGGAACCTTGAGTGGGATCAACCCCACCCAGCCACCCTTTACTTCACTAAGGCTTGCTTATTTTTGACAGGAAGGAAGGAAGGAAGGGAGGAAGGAAGGAAGGAAGGAAGGGAGGAAGGGAGGGAGGGAGGGAGGGAAGGGAAGGGAAGGGAAGGAAGGATTGTTTTTTGGGGGGTAGTAAGAGGAACGGTACACTTAATGGAAGGAAAAGAAAAAGGAGGAGGAGGAAAAGGAAGAGGAAGGGGGAAAAGAGGCAACAGAGAATAATGGCTAAGAGCATGGGATCTGGAATCAAAATTCCTGGGTATGAATCTTGAAACTGCTACTTACTAAATATGAAAGTTCAGCCAACTGACTTTACCTCTCTGTGCCTCTGTTTCCCCATCTTTAAACCAGAAATCATGTACCAACCTTGCAAGACTGCTGTAAGCATTAATGTGTTCACATATGCACAACAGCACTCAGAGCAGCACCCGCAGGTAACTGCTATAAGAGATGTCCCTGATGAGAACCATTTTAAGACATGGGGTAGCTCAGCCTAACTTTTTGGCTTGGAAAGAAGATTCTCATAGCCACTAGTCCAGGCAAACATACACTAATAGCGAGTCTGTTGTGTGATTTTGTGCATTTCTTGTTTTTACCTTAAGATGTCCTGGCAAGAATGCTGATGATGAAAACATAGAAAGACAGAACAAAATTAAGTTTATAGTCACCTATATTTGAAACACTACAGATGAAAGTCATTATCAAACCTAGCCATACTCCTTCCAGTTCCCCAATCCCTCATGTCTATAGAAATGTTCACATCATAACAACAGAATCTAGGGTACCTTGGTTATCAAGGATTTGCAAATATTAATTACTCTCCCAATAACTTCAATGTCAACGACTGCTATTATCACTGCTATCTTTTTTTTCTTTTCCCACAGGATATTAGATAGGATTTTTTTTTTTTTTTGGAGTTAGCTTCCCTAAAATGAAGTCTTCTACATAAATACAAAGGGATATCATTTTAAATTACAAATCTCTAGCTCAAATAATCTAAGTTAATTCTACAGGCTATTCAAAACACAGCTCAAGGCAAAATACTGCTCTCCAGCTGAGATAATGACTTAATTTTCTACCAATCAGTCTTTTTTTAAAAATTTTTTCTCAGTCTTTGAAAATGTTCTTTGGCATGTTTAGAAAATGAAGTGGTCCCTAAGGAAAAATGCTAATTTATAAATAGTTACCACACAGACCTCTATGAGGATTACAGGCTAGCGAAGAATTAAAACAGACGCGTCCCCCATTCCCTTTCTATTACCACCATCATCTCGTCAGAAGCCTGGTGAAGACCTCTGTTTCAACCTCCGTTTCATATTCCTGAACATAGCTGTTTCACAAACATATAACACTCACATGGCCACAAAGTGAAACACTAACTCAGCACACGTTCTCATCTTTGGCTGCACAAACAAGTTAAAGGGCATTTGGGCAATAACATAAGGCAAAAAATTTTTACAGCACAAAAAAATCCCCCAGATGTGTTTCTTTAGCCTATCAGGAGCAGAAGAAGCTAAATGTCAAGTCATAAGAAAAAGCTTTCTGTACCTTAAAAACAACTTCAATAAACTCAATGAATCACAGTTAAATCAATTTTTTAAAAAAATAATTAAAACTACAAAGAAGAATCCAAGAACCACCACTGCGATCACCAACGTTGTTGCTGAAGGGCCCTGGGAGGGAGCTGATGAACTATCGGGCAAACCGCTGATGAGATGAATGGCACGCCCGATCTCAGCCATCATATGTAATGTGACAATAATAGCTGTTATTTATGGAGATTCAAAGTGAGTCCAGCCGTGTCATTTCCCTTAATCTTCTCAGAAACAGAGAAAGGCAGCTATATTTTAACAATTTCCTTAGACAAGGAAAAGGAGAATCAAAGAGTTTATGAAGCTTACCTGAGGTCACCCAGATAGAATTCAAATCCAGGTCTATCTAAGCACAATCCTTGCCTTGTCACAAAACTTGTATTTTTCTTTGTTTAGTACCAATAAAAACTTCAAGCTGTCTAACCTAGATGCCTCAGTTGCAATACTTCTGTTGCTGTGCCTCTGATTTTCAATACACTGTTTGAAACATCTTCTGCAGGCAAGTAGAGTCAGATAGCTACATTTCTAAAATTCCTTCCAATTAAAAAGAAAGAAGCAAAGAAGGATGCATCTACAGATACGAGGCTGTCTGGGAGGAATTCATATATTAAACAAAATATTGGCTCTACCAGTATCAACATCAGGGACCATGGAGGTGCGGACTGAGGTTGAAAGTTTTAAGAGGTCCTTTTGGAGCTTTAGAGGCAGGATTGGATAAATTGGGAAACTCTACAGAGCAAAGGTCATCAAGAGAGCTGTAGGCAAAGAGAGGGGCAGACAGGGAGGAGAGCTCAGAATGGGAGGCAAGAAGGCCAAAAACGCATATTTCCACTCTGCATTTTTGCTAAGGTTCCCTAAGGCAGGAAAACCTCCGTTTTCCTCCCCATTAAGTCTGGTTTCCATAGACCAGCCCATTGCAAAGCTTTCCACCAAATCACTGCCTTCACCCAGCAGAAAGGAGGGTAAGACAAAGGAAAAAACAAGCTATCTTCCAAAGCTCCCTAGACTTTTTTCCTGCTCTTCATTAATAAGGAAATGAATTTCTCTATTCAAGGAGAATATTCCAAGTCCCCTCCCTTAATGGGAAATGTCTGTGTAATGCTAATTAGATCCACTAAATGCAAAGATATTTTCTTTTAGACAAGGGAGCCTGAATTAAATTTAATTTAGTGTAATTGTAAGAGATAGGTGGTTTTCTTGAAAAAAATATTCTGCAAAGTGCTAATGTGATTTCACTGCAATAACAGTATAATAAAAGAAACCAATATTTACTGGGAAGTATATTAAGTGAAATACCAAGCTTGTAAAAGAGTATTTAAAAAGTGCCTTACCATGTACAATGTATTTTTTCTTCACCACTTCCTAGAGTACTTACAAGCAGCTAAGTTTTTTTTTCCCCAGAATATTATGGGGGTACAAATGTTTTGGTTATATAATTTGCTTTTGTGCAGTTTCAGTCAAAGTTATAAGTGTGCCAATCATCCAGATAGTGTGCACTGTACCTATTAGGTGTCAATTTACCCATTCCATCTCACCCTCCCCTGTATATCCTTGATTTCTGTTGAGTTTTACTTCCATATGTGCACATAAGTGTTGATCAGTTAGTTCCAATTTAGTATTGAGAGTGGTGTTTGTTTTTCCATTCTTGTGATACTTCACTTAGAAGAATGGTTTCTAGTTCCATCCAGATTGTTACAAAGGTATTACCTCACCATTTTTTATGGCTGAGTAGTACTCCATGGTGTGTATGTGTATATATATATATACACACACACACACACACATATACATGGTGTATACATACACACACACCACATTTTATTAATCCACTCACGTATTGATGGGCACTTGGGTTGTTTCCATGTCTTTGCAATTGTGAATTGTGCTTCTATAACATTCAAGTGCAAGTGTCTTTTTTATAAAATGTCTTTTCTTTGTTTGGGTAAATACCTAGTAGTGGGATTGCTGGATCAATGGTAGGTCTACTTTTAGTTCTTTGGGGTATCTCCATACTATTTTCCATAGAGGTTGTGCTAGTTTGCAGTCCCACCAACAACGTATAAGTGTTCCTTTCTCTCTGCATCCATGCCAGCATCTGTTGTTTGGGGACTTTTTGATAACAGCCATTCTCGCTGGAGCTAGTAATATCTCATTGCATTTTTGATTTGCATTTCCCTGACGATTAGAGATGTTGAGCATTTTTTCATGTTTGTTGGCCATTAGTCTATCTTCATTTGAAAAGTTTCTGTTCATGTCTTTTGCCCACTTATTAATGGGATTGTTTGAATTTTTCTTGCTGATTTTCCTGAGTTCTTTATAGATTCTGGTTATCAGCCCTTTATACAGCATGCACATACTTTCTCCTATTCTGTAGGTTGTCTGTTTGCTCTATTGATTGTCTCTTTGGCTGTCCAGAAGCTTTTTAGTTTGATCAGGTCCCATTTATTTATTTTTCTTGTTGCTGGGATTGCTTCTACTCCCAAACTACTCAATATTAGTTCTTCTCATCAGCTCAAAGAACATTCTCTAAGATTGACCACATACTAGGCCACAGAACATGCCTCAACAAATTAAAAAAAAAACAAAAAAAACCAGAAATTATACCATATGTCTTCTCAGACCATAATGGAATAAAATTAGAAATCAATTCCAACAGAAACACTCATCTCTACACAAAGTCATGGAAATTAAACAACCTAGTGCTGAATGATTATTGGGTCAAAGAGAAAATTAAGATGGAAATCAAAACATTCTTCAAACTAAATGATAATAGGACAAAGATTACCAAAATTTGTGGGACTCTGCAAAAGCAGTCCTAAGAGGAAAATTCATAACCTTAAATGCCTACATACAAAAGACAGAAAGATCACAAATCAACAATCTAATGAATAGTCTAAAGGAATTGGAAAAGGAAGAGCAAAGCAATCCCAAACCCAGCAGAAGAGAAGAAATAACTAAAGTCAGAGCAGAACTAAATGAAATTGATTCCAAAAGAATTACGAAGAAGATTAATAAACAAAAAGTTGGTTCTTTGAAAAGATAAACAAAATCAGCAGGCCTCTTGCTAGTTTAACCAGAAACAGAAAAGAAAGGACCCCAATAAGCTCAATCAGAAATAAAAAAAAGATTTTACAACTCATACCACAGAAATACAAAACATCATCTCTGAATACTATAAAAATCTCTATGCACATAAACCTGAAAACATTGAGGGAATGGACAAATTCTTGGACACACATGATAGGCTCAATCAGGAAGAAATAGAACTGAACAAACCAATATCAAGTAATGAAATTGAAGCAGAAATAAAAAAATTCTCCAACAAAAATGTCCTGAACCAGATGGTTTCACAGCCAAATTTTACCAGACATTCCAAGAAGAACTGTTACCTATACTGCAGAAATTTATTTCATTACATCAAGAAGGAAGGAATCCTTCCCAACTCATTCTACAAAGCCAGTATCACCTTGACACCAAAGCCAGGAAAGGACACAACAAAAACAGAAAACTACAGACCAATATCTCTTATGAGTATAGATGTAAAAATTCTCAATAAAATCCTAGCAAACTGAATTCAGCTGCACATCAAAAAACTAATCCACCATGACCAGGTAGGCTTCATCTCAGAGATGCAAGGATGGTTCAACATACACAAATCTATAAATGTGATTCACCACATAAATAGAAGCAAAAACAAAGACCATATGATCCTCTCAATAGACTCAGGAAAGGGCATTTGACAAAATTCAGCACCCTTTTATAATAAGAACTCCTAACAAAATAGGCATAATTATAAATGTTATAAAATCCACATATGACAAACCCACAGCCAACACCATACTGAATGGGGAAAAATTTAGAGCATTCCCACTTAGAATGGAAACAAGACAAGGTTGCCCACTGTCACCACTTCTGTTCAACATAGTGCTGGAAGTCCTTGCAAGCAGAAAAGAGAAGGAAATCAAGGGTATCCAAATGGAGAAAGAAGAGGTCAAACTATTGCTCTTTGCTGATGACATGATCTTATATCTACAAAACCCTAAAGATTCTGCCAAGGGACAGTGGCTAAGTTTTGGACCTAGATGTTGCATTCCTACATTAAAATAGTATTAAGAGAACTGCATTTTCCAACCATTGAATGGGTCTTTTACGTAGCAATAGAAGATCTGAAGAGGATCCGGAGGTTATATAATTCACTCCTTTAAAACAGATGGAATTTAGGTTATCCTGATGGTGTTAAGTCATGATATAGGCCACCATATTATTTCACATTTTCCAAACTAAGTATAGTGCTTAGAGAATACATGCCTTTGCAGGCAAGCAGGTTTAATCTAAAGTCTAGCCTGGGCAAATTATTCAATGCCTCTGAGCCTCAGTTTTCTCATTTATAGAACAATGGATGACATAAATACTTACTTCTTAGGAATGCTGTGTAAAAGGGTTGCTAAAATTATCAAATTAAGATACAGTATGCTCAGTTAAAATTGAATATAAGATACATAATTAATTTTTAGGATGATAAATTTTCAGGGTATTATAGGATACATTATTTGCATCCTATATTTTATCTGGCAACCCTAGTTGTGTAAGTTAAATTAAATAATTCATGTAGAGCATTTAGTATCTTGTGTGGCATATACCAATATACATATCTATATATTTTCTGAGGAAGGTACAACAGCAAATCAGAAGTTCTTGGAATAATTTCCTCCTTGGGAGACCTTTAAAAGCCAACTGGTAAAATGATATGCCCATTCCTGGAATAATCAGAAGATAACAATCAAGGCCAAAATCATAGGTGCTATGTGTGGGTAAGAAGGGGAAAAACCAGGTGGCTTGAACTGTCACATAAAAGCATCACAGAGAGAGTAGACCCTGAACTGAGACCTAAAGGAATTGTGATAAAAACACGAAAGTAAGAAGGAGGGTCTTCTAGATGCAGGACCATCTCAGTATAAGCAAACCCACAATCAGGGATTAGTTTGTCATCCTCAAGAGTCAATAAAGAACAGCCTCACCAGCAGGCTGTCTGATAGGACGTGGCAGAGAAGCTCATCTAGACAGGGTGAGGGCAGGTTATGGAGGGTCTTGGATGTTGGTGTAAGAAGCTGACTTGCTGGCTGTACCGGGGCCATCATTCCCCTCCCTGCAAGGAGGAGTGTAAAGCTCCAAACCCTATTAAGATCTGGAACAAACTGGATGGTAAGGAATAGGGGCCAACCTTGTATTGGGGCTGTAACAAATGCAGGGGAGTAGAGCCAAGAGCCAGTTCCCGGGCAGAATTGAGATGGGACACAAAGCCTACAGCTGGGCCGATCACATCTATAATCCCAGCACTTCGGGAGGCCAAGGCAGGAGGATTGCTTGAGCCCAGGAGTTTGAGTTCAAGGTTGCAGTGAGCTATGATCTCACCACGGCACTCTATCCTGGGCAACAGCGTGAGACTCCACCATTGAAAAAAACATTCAAGGACAAAATAATTTTTTAAATGTTCTTTGCTTTAGGTAAAAAAAAGGAAAAAAGCCAACAGCTGTCCAACTTGGGCAATGACATGATGGAATTAGCCAGAGAGGCCAAATACAGGATGTATTTGTATCCCTTGTATGGGGAAACAAGTCGGAAATTAGGAACCCCAAAACAAATATGGGGATATGGAATGGAACCAATGGATGGAAAAGTTCCCTGAGATGCTGAATTGTAGCTCTGGGGTTTTAATAGGGCTCCCAAAGCTTGGCAGGAGAGGGTGAAACTGCTAAGGAAGCACAGCAGTCTCAGATGAGGTAGCTAGGGTAGGAACTGAGCCACAAATCACCAGGAGAGGCACAAACCAGGATGGCCAAAGTGGGAGTGGCCAGAAGCATTCAGTTCAAGGACATGAAACAAGACTCCAGAGAAGGTGAGTAAAGAGAGGGTAGGGTGTGAAGCCAACTCAACAGGTATTTAGTAAGCACCCAGCATGTGCAAGATAACTAGGCTTTGCAGAGACGATAAGGATGAGTAAAATATCAATGCCTTCAAAATGCTCCTGACGAAAAGCAGAAGGATAAGGGATAAGAAAGAGAACTATAACACAGCCAGGTTCTGATAACCACCAACAAGAGGGAATGAGCGAAGTAGCATAGGTGTGTTCAATGTGGGCAACTGTCTTACCAAATCAGCGGTGAGGATGGGACTGGACAGAGGGGTTTTGAGTTGGAGCTTAAAAAATGAGTTGGGATTTTGACAGGCACACCTAGTGGTGGGGGGAGGGACATTTCAAACATAAATGACATCAAAAAATCATGGTGGTGTCACTGGGCAGACGAAATGGGACACAAAATTGGGTATGGCATTGGGTCCAGGATATATTGAGGTATCTAAGTACAGATGCTCTGGTGTTGGATAGAAAAAAAAAATGGAGTTAAGATGAAAAGAACTTCAATAAGAGATATGAGTTATTACTCATCCTGACCTATGCTTTTACTTAACATAAATAGAAAGCTTATATTTTTAATTTTTTTCCATGCCAGCTTAATAAAAATAACAAAAACAAGATTACAACCCAGGCTGCTTTACATGCCTTAAGCAATTCAAGCAGACATTGGGCATATAATGTACCCTGAATAACTATGTTTACATAATATTCTAGTCTATGCCAAATTATCTGTTTACCCTAACTACTGGTGTGTTTAAAACATATTAATTATTTTGAAATATTCAGAGATTATACAATTACTTCTTTTTATAAACAATAATTATTAAAGAAGGAATGGAATTCTCTTACCACTTGGGGTACAAAGGTGTTTCATGAGGTACTACAGTGTGGCTAATCCCATAACCTCTATCTAGTCCAGTATCTTGTCATAACAGGTGCTGATTATGGGGAGATTTCTGATGCCAATGCTAAGGTAGTCAGAATTCTGAACCTAGGAGAAACAGTAACTGTATTTTTTTTTTCTTTGAAGTGGAACATATGCCTTTATTTAATATGCCCAGTAGCATTTCACTGGGACCCTGAGATACTGCAGCTCATCTAGTGCTAGACCTCACATACTGAAGTGTTCGTTCCCAAATTTAATTATCTTAGGGCATAACTACAATACATGATAAAATGTACCCTTTCATCCACAGCCTCCAGTAATTTGCTGAGATGGAAATGTGGCCTATTATTGAATATATCTCCAGAAAAAAAAAAGAGATTCCCTAAATTCAATCAATAGTACATTCCAGTAGCTTACAAGCCTCAGAAGCTTCAGGGTCTCCCTTGGGCACTACCTGTAATCCTCTGGTCATAAATTAAACCCATTTCTTTTCATTCTGTCCTCCAGTCACCATCTGCCTCTCATATTTCTCTCATCCCTCAGCTTTATCTTCTACTTTATTCTGTTCCAGCAACCTTCCCTTAACTGGTTCTGCTTCCTAATTCTTGAATCATTTTCACCCATCCATCCCTGGCCTTTTCCAAATATTTCATTTGTTGTAGGATCCTGACTTACCAGTTTAATAAGAACAGACCACTGATCTTTCATGTTACAAAGTTTACTCTTAGATTAATCTGGATTTTAGCTTATGGCACAATTAATGGAGCTATAGATACTCATCTTGTTTTTAATAACAAACTGTCTTAGTGAACCACGGACTCAGAAATGCCCTTATAAGGTAATACCATTCCAGTCACCAAGATAACTATTTTGATTTTCATCAGTTTTTCATTCCTTTCAACTCCTCTGTCAAAGCCACATATTTAATTACCTTTCCAGTATTGGTTTTTATGATATATTAGATGATTATGGTGAAAAATGTTACTTTACCATGTACTTTTCTTCTAAAGAACATAAAGCTCCTCTTCATAAGTGGTCTAATGTGTCCTTAACACACTCATCCCTGAGAGATGGACGGTTTTATTACCCCTTATTTTATAAACAGGGAAAGTGAAGCCGAGGAAGATTACATGATTAAGGTGAGACAGACTGATAAAACAAGGGCTAGAGCTAGGATGCTTTTTCCAGGCTCTCTGCTGCCTAATGCAGCTGGAAGAGAGAACTGTATAATAATCCTCTTAAATTTGCAGTCCATTATCCAAATGGGAAATATTTCCAGCGGAACTGTGCTGCAGGCAACATGGCATCGTGGACGGCCCACGTGGCCTGCAGTCTGAAGACGTGGGTCACCACTTCTTAGACATGTGACTTCCAGTAGATAGTTCGTGCTCTCTGGGTTTTGTCTGGTAAAATGGTCATGATAACAATACGCAACCACAGGGTAAATCGAGGAGTAACACAAGAGTGTTTCTAAACTGGGCAGAGAAGTTGTCACCACAAATGAGCAACCCCCCTCAAACCTCTAGATTGTTAATGTATCGTATAATTTTTTAAACTGATTTAGCATGTTCACTCTCTGTGAATAAAGAGAACCAAGTAATCCTGTGAGTACTACTTGTCAGTGCTGGTTAAGATTTGAATTGTTTCTTTTTCTTAATCCTTAACATTTACAACTGAAATTATTACTTTCTGGGAACTATTTCAGTATTTGTTTGAGTTAACAATTTATTTGCCTGTATGTAATTTTTAAACACAACACTTAAAAAGAGTTTACGTGGGTCCCTTCATACTGTGTACACTATAGGGACACTATAAATATTTTTGACTTATTTCTTTTCTATATATATGTGTGTGTGTGTGTGTGTATACATATATATATATAGCATATAAGTGAGTCACTTTTCAGTGTGTGTACTCTCTAGTTCAGCATTCTCTTCCTCTTAATCTTGCCTTCTCTGTTTTTCTCCTCTCTCCTTCCTTCCCTCCCTCCTCTATCTTTATCGTCTCGATCTTAATCTTTCTCTCCCCTTTGTCCCAAAAGGCACAACTAAAGGAAATAAAACAATAAAAAATTGTTTATCACAAAAACAAAACTATATATCAGAAATAGATATTTTTTTGCTTTGGGATGGGCTTAGACTCTCCCAACACTCCGGTGCCCTATGAATTTCTTTGTTGAGCCTGGGGCAGCCTGCTACAGAAATCTCACGGCCACAGTATTATTATTTTTTTTTTCTAAAGCAGCTTTCCTTTCTTGAGGAAATTAAAAGTTCTACTGCACAGCAAGGTGACTATAGATAATAATAATGTATTGTATATTTCAAAATAGCTGAAAGAGAGGATTTTGAATGTTTTTACCACAAAGAAATGATAAATATTTGAGGTAATGGATACGTTAAATACCATGATTGGATCATCCCACGATGTATACATGTATGGAAGCATCACACTGTACCCCATAAATATATACAATTACTATCTTGATAGATAGTAATTGATATTAAAAATAAAACTTAAAGAAAATTAAACAAAACAATTCCTGGTATATAATAGGTACTCAAGATATGCTAAATGAATGAATGAATGAATGAATGATTTCAATGTCTATTTTGTGCTATACTATTCTACAATCCAAATATATACAGAAAAATAAACTGTATATGTTTGGGGAAGTTTAAACATAATTTCCTGCTCTTGGGTCTGTATGCTGTAACATTCTTGGGATCTAGCTCTCTTTATGTGATTATAGGTTGATAGTTTTTAATAAAGTTTCAGTGTAATGAGTATACTGCTTCTTTCTCTTCTTTGTGGTTATTAAAAGCAAAATCTAAGTTAAGGAAGACAGTTTTTCTTTGTTTTTTCTTTTCTTAAAGAAAGCTACTGTTTTACCATGTGCAGGAAAGGTGGAATAGTTTTTCCATCTTTCTCCCTCCTCTATGTGATAAAGGCTCCACTGATTGGAACCTTTGCCTTGAAGTTACCACTTTCAGAGGAGGTGGTCCACAGAGTATGCAAACTTGGTGTGCTTTGGCCAAATTTGTAATTTTTAGCATTTGACCACAGAAGCTAGAATTCAAATCCATTATTCTAATGGCAGGAAAGTGTTTCAAGGACTGTACTTACTGAAATAAAAACAGCCTATACATCCTGCTTAGGAATGAACACACAATCTGTAACACAGAAATAGGAACTCTCCTCTTGGGCTGAAGATTTATAAATTTACTTGTGATATAATCCACCTGTTTGTAAAAATGTCCCAAAGACCTCACTGCAAGATGCTATTTAATGACACAGGCAAGGTCATGTTAAGGTTGCGACCAACAAGTAATTGGAACCAAACCAAGTAACTAAATATTCTCCAGGCATTAACTTTAGAGAGGCGCCTAATCACCAGAGAAAATGGATGCAGCTCTGTGACAAAGCTGGCACAAAGAGACTGCTCCTGCTTTGGGTTTGCCCTGTAAGGACCTGCAGCCCTCCTTTTAGAAACTACTCTTATAATTTGCATATGCTGCAGAATCCAATCCCACGTATAAGCAATTACCTACATTGGCAAAGATTATACTTAGGATCAGCACACATTTTTAAACTCCGAATTTATAATTCATTATATGACAGCTAATTATTAGACCAAAGTAATTAGTATGTAAACCTCAAACTAAGCATGCCACACTTGAATACAACCTAAAAGGCAAGATCTCTGATCCTTTTAAGTATCTTTCTTCTATTCCAAACTCTAACTTTCCATTCCTAGTCTCAAAAAGCTGAAAACAGTCCTGAGGAAAAGCCTTCTGCCTATTAACTTATTTAGATTAAAAATTTTTTTTTTTTAAAAAGAAGAAGATGCTCTTAGGTACGAGGAAGAGGAAGGAGCAAAGAGGCAAATAATATTGACCCATGTTATTTATTAAATTACACCATTTAGAAGTGCCAAGTATGAAGTTAGCATACACTCTTATCACTAAATTATAATGACAAATCTGTGAAGTAACTAAAACCAGCCCCATTTTACAGATAAGGAAATTGAGGCTTAAGAAAGGAAGAGAAATATTAAGATGGTCAATATCTCCACTGACATACACAAAACAGTTCTTTTATAAGGTCTTTAGAAAGGACTTATATACTTGATACATGGGTAATTAAGCTAAAAGTATGAGAGACATAATGTAGAAATAGTAATAGTATTTTAATGCAAATTTGATTCATTTTAAGACATCTAAGACTCATATACAATGTATTACTATTGTCTCTGCAACACCATTTACAATCAATTCACAGCACAGCCTGAGAAGCAGAAGAACCTGACCAGGGATGGGGAGGCGGGGTGGATACTGTGTAGGAAGCCAAAGGGACAGAAGTGATTATATGACTTTAATGTGCCAGATACGGGCTTGGAGCCCACCTACTTTGGCCATCAATACTAAATATTGGCCATCAGTACTAAAACTAATGCACAACACATAGTACACAAAGAGGAGTGCCAAAGACCCAGTGCATTTAAGAAGCTCACCATGGTTTGGCTTGACCTCAAACCCATTAAGGTAAGAAGAAAAAAGACGTTTTGTAATTTACAGATTGTACTAGAAGAAAACAAATCAACTTCTGAGGAGAAATACAGTTGCTTCCTCCCCCTGTTATGGGGACTGGTGAGCAACAGTTCCGGTGGTGAGTGTTATTATTCCGCATTTTATCAATAAAGACACAGAAGCCCTGCAAAGTGAAACACCAGGTTCATTCAGAGACACATGGTAGAGCCAGGCAGACACAGGGCTCTCTTCACTTAAGTGCTGCCAGGTTAAGACATTTGGGTCTTCTGAGAGATTTGGAGGGGACAGTGTCACAGGCAGGGATACTGCTGTCACCTCTGGCAGGCACCATCAACACATTTCAAAGTCTTTTGTGGATTTGCTGTGGGTATGAGAGGTTCAAAGTGGGATTTTCATTTCCTGTGGCTGTTGATGCAGTATCATCTCAGACACTTGTATTTAACTTTGGTCACCAAAGACCATGATGCTTCCTAACAGGTGTGTGATACTGCACTGTGACAACCAGCCTCACCCACTGCTATGCTGTTTCCAGCCAGCACGGAGACATAAATCAAATCCCTCTTCCCTCTTACGGCCCTTGGGGTGTTTCCATGCATGTCAGCCTTGAGAAAATAAATGTTTGCTCTTTTATTAAACTTGCCTTGAAAGGAATAGGCCAGTTACATGTTGTGGCTGCATGGAGAACCCTTCATTTAGGTGATTTCACCTTTCTTTATTAGTTTTTTTTTTAATTGACTAGTATATTAGTTTCCTAGAGCTGCCATAACAAATTACCACAAACCGACTGTTTTAAAACAACGTAAATTTATTCTGTCACAGCTCTGGAGGCTAGAAGTCCAACATCAAGATGTCGGTAGGGATAGATCCCTCTGGGGGAGAATCTGTTCCACAACTCTTTCCTAGCACCTGCAACTACTGGTGACCCTCGGCATCCTTAGCTTGAGGCTGCATAACCCTAATCTCCGCCTCCATCTTCACGTGGTCCTCTTCTCTCTGTGTGTCTCTGTGTCTTCTCTTTCTCTGTCTATTACAAGGACATGCATCATTGGATTTAGGGCCCACCTTAAATCCAGTATGATATCATCCTACGATCCTTAATTGTATCTGCAAAGACCCTATTTCCAAATACCATTGCATTCTCAGGTGCCAGGGATTAGGACTTGGGCATATCTTTTTGGAGTCACTATTCAATCTACTGCAACCAATAATGACTGTGTTGTGTGTTTACATCCAAGAAAACAGAAAGCAGAGGAATGTTTCTAGGAGCCAAGGAGCATCTTCCTGCTGAGATGAGGAATGATCTCTTCAGACACCTCCATAATTTTTCACCAGCACAGCCACCCCCAGGGGACCCAGGAGGAGGGGGCAGAGTTAGCCATTCCTTCAGGGTCCTCCCACAGTACATTTATTTAAACATTTATGACCCAAGACAGTAATTTAGCTGATGTTTCCCCACTACTCTGTTGGCTTTTGAGAAACAGGAGCATCCTTTTTCATCTTTAATACCGTTAGCACCTGCATAGGTCCTAGAACAAAGTAATTTGCTAAATTAACACAGTTGAATCTGCAGGGAAAGCAGAGGAAAATAAAAGAAAATGGAATATAAGATAGAAAATAAAATGGCTTCAATTTTGTACAATTAATTATTATTGCCTAAATCAAGCCATAGCATTTCGTAATTTCTATAGGGGTTTATTTCTAATAATCTGCCTTTTTTTGCTTGATTGCTAGGCACTATCATCACATAAAATCAATTTCATTAATTTGGTTAGCAAGATGCTACATGAGTTTTGATTAACTCATGAGGAAATCAAATCCTTAAACTGTAAGCCCTGAAAATTCAATGTATATTATGAAAGATGAAGGGTTCTGTTGTCATGGTAACTCAACAGGCTGAGCAAGGACAACTTACCCATTTGACAATTAGCTACTTCAATTACTAGTTAACCAGTTAAAAGCACCTCAGTGTACACAGTTCATTTTAATTCCTGTGAGAGTTTTAATTTTTATTCCTTACCTGATGTGTCAGTGGTTATAATGATGCATTGCTACATGCTGTTTTTCATTTAACTATATCATTAAGGTTGCAATATTGACAGGGTTTTTTAAAACCATGGACAGATATTAATAACCTGCTCTAGTAGCATGGAGAGCAGCATTCTTTAAAATATCCCTTGATATTTAGCACATAGGTGAGAAAATACCAAATTATCTGTAGTGCTTATTTCATTTTATTTTCATCATCAGATGTTCAGGGTTATCATTTCATCCTGACTGGCTTCAGGCTGAATCTCATTTCAGAAGCTATCAGCTTCTGAGCATGAAAATTGCCCATGCAACTTATTGACAATATACATTATATAGTATAGTATAGATACTATAACTTAATCAAATAATAGGTATCTTCAAAAATGTAGACCCCCCCCAAAGGATCACTAAATTTAAGTTGTAATTAAATGTATTTTAAGGGCACAGTATTTCACCATAAGGTATGCTGAGTTGTAAGCCACAAAAGGGTAGAGGCTGTGTCTCTTTCAAGCTCATATGAAATCTCCAGTGCCAGGCACATGGGTCACTCAGCCCACAGCACCTCGATGAATGAAGGAAGGAATAAAAGAATAAATGAACATATGGTCAGGCTCCTATCAGAGCTGTAAGAGCCAAATGCCAATTTAAGGGTGAGACTTTAAGCTCCCTTTCTATCCCCAAACATGTGACCAGGCAAATGTTGAAGTTTTCAAATGTTTTCAGATGTCAACAATGCTACATCCCTGAATACTCTTGCACAGTCACTCAAGAATAAAGCTGGAGAAAGCAGGAAAAGGGATGGTAAGAAAGAAATGAAATGCAGAAGGAAATCAAAATGGGGAAGGGGCCACAATGGAAAAGGGAGAATTAAATTAAGACAAGAAGAGCTAAGCACTAGAGAAGCAGAGAGAGAAACGCAGGCGCAGAGAAAGAACAAATGTGAGCGGTTAGCTAGTCTTACCAGGCTTATGCAAAACACATATGAGTATACAACAGAATCGTATATTCAAATTTTAGGCCAAAGGTGACATTTCACAAAACGTATCTTAAGTCATAGTGAAAACTGCAAGGAAAGGTGAGGTGCTACAGGATGGTGGTGACAACTGCCATAGGAAAAAGCAGCCTTTCAGCTCAGCTAACCTGCTGAACTGCACTCCGCTAGAGTAGGAAGGAACCTGCTGACTGCCAGGTGTGGGTGCAGGTCCTGCGGTTGTGGCTGCCGCTTGTCACTGCCTTTGCCCACCGTTCCCTCTCCCCCAGCTGCCTGTGCCCCAGCACTGAGCAGCACAGGCATGGGAGAGACTATCTCA
Source organism: Lepilemur ruficaudatus (assembly GCA_963574885.1). Classification (NCBI taxonomy): domain Eukaryota; kingdom Metazoa; phylum Chordata; class Mammalia; order Primates; family Lepilemuridae; genus Lepilemur; species Lepilemur ruficaudatus. The sequence continues at coordinate 55,403 of CAUYRT010026626.1, forward strand.
TCATTTATGAGCAGAGGAAGGAATCCTCTGGGACTGCAGTCCCCAACCCCCAGGTATCAGTCCATGGTCTGTTAGGAACCTGGCTGCACAGCAGAAGGTGAGTGGCAGGCTAGCCAGTGAAGCTTCAGCTGTATTTACAGCTGCTCCCCATCGCTTGCTTTGCTGCCTGAGCTCCACCTCCTGTCAGATCAGCAATGGCATTAGATTCTCATAGGAGCGTGAACCCTACTATAAACTCTGCATGCGAGGAATCTAGGTTGTGCACTCCTTATGAGAATCTAATGCCTGATGATCTGAGGTGAAGCTGAGGCGGTGATGCTAGTGCTGGGGAGCAGCTGCAAATACACATTATCATTAGCAGAGAGGTTTGACTGCACAATAAATGTAATGAACTTGAATCATCCCAAAACCATTCCCCCCACCCCAACTGTGGAAAAGTTGTCTTCCATGAAACCAGTCCCAGTGCCATCAAGGTTAGGGGGCTGCTGCTCCAGGAGCCTCCCTCCAACCACACCTGGTTAGTTCTCCAGCTCCCTTTCCTATGCTCCAGCTCCTTACCTCCGCCCAGCTTTTGTTCTTCACTTCTCAGCGCTCTTGATAGGCTCTAAAATGATCCTGATATTTCTAGCTAGAGAATTCTAGAAAAAAAGTTTGTTTTCTGTTTTTTTGTTTTTAATTTTAGCAGTCAGCACACTCCCTGGTATAGAATAATTATAAAATGGGAATCTGTAGCCTTTATTGAACATTCATTAGATGCCAGGCATTTCATGCTCAGAGCAACTGCTTGGGGAGACATGCTCTGACACATGTTTACTGAATGAAAGAATGAAGGAACAAATGAATACACAAGCTTACTTACACACTCTGACACTGAAATTCTACCTTGCTCACAGTTGAGTTCCACTAGCTATTAAACAGCAAGGATCTTGAGCAATCCTGGAAATAACTGGTTCTGTGTGGTCAACACAGAGTGCAAACAGATAGAAATGCTGCCATTTTCAATCAGAGGTGCTGACAATGTCACACAGAGCTGGCCCTTAGCCAGTATCCCTTGAAGGCTGACAATGCAAATTAAGGGTCACAATCTTGCCAATGTGTTTTCTTCAAAATAACCTAGTGGGCAAAAGGAATGCGAGGGGTGTAGATGGACACAGGGTCAGCCAAGGATGGGTAGTTATTGAAACTGGAGGATGGGGAGACAGGGGCTCATTAGACTGTTCTGTTTCCTTATGCATGTTTACAAATTATGATTTCATGATTTCATAATTAAAATGTCATGAAACTGTCCCATGGTAATATCACTAATGATTATCCAACACCATGCTTAGATCCTGTCTTACACAGTCTTTCACTGGACATTTACTGAGGACTTGACATGTGTTGAATCTGCTTTATATGCAAGCACAAGATGACCAAGGACTAGCCTGTCTTCAGGCCTCTCACAGTCTAGAGGAGATTTACAGGGCATACATCTATTATTACCACACGGCAGATGCTGGAAAGCACTGTGCATGAATTCTGGGCTCAAGAGGGAATTCAGCTTAAATCATTTATAGTTTTGCATACTTGCCAACTGCTGCAAATTCACCTTGTCATTTACTCAACAGTCATCGCTCAATTTTACTGCACGGAGCCAAAACAACTATCAAGTAAACACTGACCACAGTTCTCATCACCAAGTGAAACTGTGGATTTCAGAGACCTTGCTGTGATACACATTAAAAGAACGCATACGGTCAGACAAAAGAGAGCCATAACATATCACAGGCTGACAAGGAGGCCTGTGGTGAGATGAAGCGCTCAAAGTCGTAGCTCCAGAGAGCATGAGCTGTTGGAAATCACTTTTCCAAACAATTACCGCAACGAGCCACTGAGACGGTAAAGGCTGGCAGTTCCCACTGCATCCGCCAGACTGGCAATGGAGGCAGCGAGCATCCCAGTTTTATTAAATATGCAAAACGATAAAATTAATAATTGGGGGGCCTTAATCAACTGGGGAGGAGACCACTAAATTTCTTATGAATACAATAGGATATATATCAAAGTTAACAATTTCTCTTAGGGAAAACAACAGTGCGAACCACAGCAACAATTACATGAACAGCAGTGTTTCTGCCCAATTTCCAACCAACAGGAAATCTACCAATCTTACCAATTTTTCTCGGGAACACCGTGGCAATCGTGTTTTGGGTGCCCTAGTCTCAACTTTCTTTACTGTCTTCCAGTGGTTGACATTCCCTCCCCTCCATCCACCTCATCAAGCTTACACAAGACAAGCGAGAGCCTGATATGTCATTTATACTTTGACTGAAGGCTGCGTATACTTATGTGTAAATAGACTTTGCATTTTAACAAAGGTAGCTAGCATTTATTGAATGTTTGAAGGGCTTTGCATGCATTATCACATTTCTCCTACCTCATGGCAATGACATGAAATAGGTATGCTCATTATCTTCATTTTACAGAAATAGAAACAGAGGCACAAAGAGGTTAAGTAATATAAACTCACGGAGCTAGTAGAGCAGGGATTGTTCGCAGGCTGACTGACACCCATTCCTGGCCACTGGGCTATACTGTAGCCATGAGAAGATTTACTTTACTTGAAAACAGAAGGCTTGGGAATATGCACGATGAACTTCAGCCGTGTGACAGCTGATGGGGTACACATTTGGAAGAAGATCTCCCAACCACCCCAAATTAAGCTATATCTAGAATGCCCCCTCCCAAAATAAAACTGCTTCAGGGAGGTGTCACTAGTTCATAATCTAGTGAGGAAAAGAAAGAGGTAAAGACAATTAAAATACAGTGACCTGAGGGTTGACAGGCATCCAACACCTGAGGTCAGAGTGCAGTGTGAGTACCTGTCTGGAAATGTCCCAGATGACTTCGTACAGGGGGTGATCTTTCAGGAGGTTTCTGAAGGACAACTTGGATACTGTCAGGGAAATAGGATGAGGATGACATTGAAGACACATACAAATATGAAAAAGAGTTAACAAGACTAGAAAAGCAGGCCAGGCCCACAGGGCCTTACCAGGCCAAGGAGTGTGGACTTTATCCTGTTAGCAATGGAAAGACATTCAAGAGTTCGAGGGACTGTATTATAATCAGTCTAATCACAATGTTCTAACTGTTACCCAAGGTTTTGTTACAGTTTTGTGCATTTGGGGCCTAAAAAAACACATTTTCTGTTATTTCCATTGCTAGTATTAATCCCAATGAGGTGCTGTCAGACACAAGTGATTTTTTACTTGCTAGAAGGCACATGTACAATATAAAAATCTGCTTATTAGTCCACTTCCTCACTATCCGATGCTGCTTTTAGCATACTATGAATACCACACCTGGCAGGTCACCATCTAACTCATGGACAGAGGGACAGTGTCAGTGTTAATGTGCCTATTAAGTATCAGTAAAATTTAAAATCTTCTGATCTTGGAGAGACCTGAAACACATGTATTTAGACACTGCAAAATGCACTGTGTTTGCCCCCACTCTGCTGATCTGATAACCACAGGTTGGTTTGTGTAACAGCAGAGACCATATTGATTTGTCCCTTGCTACATTCTCAGTGCCTAAAATAGTGCAGGTGGTCTAGTGGACATTCAATAAATACTTGCAGATTGACTGAGGTGAATTTTAAGCTGGGTTTCAAAGTAGGTTAAGTTGAGGGAAATTCAGTCTTAAAATTTCTTGAATTTCTCAGTTAAAACAAGTAATTTCTCATGATGCCTATCCTTGTTTATATCTCTTGATGAAAACTTAAAGACCACTGAGACTTTTTTATTACAGTAAATAATAACAATAATATATTGGGATAACCTGTTAGTTTTTGAAGTTGGCTAATATGAATCTATTTTTCAACCAATCACAAAATATTAGGGGGTGCCTGCTGGAAAAAATTTTACTTACAGGAGTAAATGATCAAAAGGTTGGGAGACCACTGTGTTAGCAAATCACCATCATGACTTACAGTCCCTCCCTCCTACTCACATATTTGCTGTTGCTTCTATATAGTCCATATTATGTACAGATAATTTTTCTTACATTCAGAGAATTAAGTAGCTACCCAGAAACATATTAGAAAATATTTTCTGAGCAATTAATTCTACCTATAACATTAAACTTAGGAAGGAAGAATCTACAGATAGAAGATGGCAGCAAAGTAAGAAGCCCCGTATTCCAGCTCTTTCCAAAGCTAGTCCAAAAGTCAAAGCTGTTCATAAAAATTTTCTCCACTCATCCTCACTATAGCACTGTATGACGGTTGATGTTATGCATCAACTTGTGCGGGCTAAGGGATGCCCAGATAGCTGCTAAAACATTATTTCTCAGTATGTCTGTGAGAGTGTTTCCAGAAGAGATTAGCATTTTATTGCTAATCTTTCCGCCCTCTTGTTCTTAGACTTTCTGACTTGAATGGAATTATACCATCAGCTTTCCTGGTTTTCCAGCTTTCAGATAGTATATCATGGGACTTCTCAGCCTTCTTAATTACATGAGCCAATTCCCATAATACATCTCCTCATAGCTCTGTATCTACCTACCTACCTATCTATCTATCTATCTACCTATCTATCTCTATCTCCTGTTGGTTCCCTTTCTCTGGAGAATCCTGACTAATACACATTGTAGACAGTATATCCATTTTACAGGTAATAAGATTAAGGCTCAGCATGATTAAGTAATTTACATAGAGTAACTGAGAAAACATGAACAAAATCAGTATATATTTATCTTGGCCTTCTATATACAAGGGGTTATTCTGGAAAATAAAGGAGGTGTAGAAGGAGGAGAGAGAGAGATTAGATGGTATAGTTTCCATAAGGAATTTCCTGCTCCATACAGTATAGGCGTCGGCTGAAAAGTGACAGAATTAAGCAGAGCCAGGAAAGGGCTTAGTGAATATTGCTGGTGGGGAGGTGAAACCATCCGGAAAATAGGGCAGAGAGGTAGCAGGTAACAACCACCCTGGGCAGGTGATTTAATTACTCAGGTTAAGGAATAAATGTAGACACTGTTAAAATTAACATCTCCAAATACTTCTTTCTTCATGAATAAGAGACATTTCTACCATTTAAAATTATCAAATGGTTGAAAACGATTTCAAACAAATCAGTACTCCCTCTGAGAAAACAAAAGAAGAATGTCACAAGAACTGTGACAGACAAGATTTTTTATGGAGTTGGACAAAGTCCTGCATAAAAAGGAACACATTTCAATACTCTAGGTACTATAGACTGCATAGATATTGGTGGGAATTTTATGAATATTAAACAAATAAATAATTAACTTTTCTTTGTATAGATGTCATTCTTTCCCGCAAAGAGCTCTCAGAACATTATTAATACATAAGGCAGATAAAAGTGTCATAATGGAACCATTTTGGGTAAACACACACACACAAAGTAGAAGGATCTGAAAGACTGTCAATACTGAAGAAGAACAGCTATAAAAGTGTCAGCCACTGCTGTATACACTAGGGTACTGTGGTGACAAAAACAGCTGTGAAATTTGGAGAATTTTCCTTGCAACTGCCTCAGATAAACTATTAAGTTACTGAAAGAAATCTTCTTTCCTACAGATAAGTGCTGCCTAAACAGCCTTAAATCACCTTTTAAATATTCTGTCAAAAAAGACGATAATATAAGAGGGTAGCACATTGACAGGTATTCTTCCTTTTGTAAAAGCTTCTCTCAGAATTTTTAAAGTATGAAAAGTTTTTGAAGTAAATACTCTGGTATTTCTGTAGAAATACTTTTATAAAGCCGATCTGTGAGAGCAATGGAACAACAGAAAAGAAATGTAAGTATCAGATAAAACACGGGAGCTGAAATATAGGATGCATTCACAAATTGGCCAATGGGTAACAGCAAAGCCCCGGCCAGGGGCCTCCCAGCACCTACAATGAACAAAAATGATATTTGGTGGGCAGACTGAGGTCTTTTGAAAGCCCAAGGCTAAAATTGAATGACAGAAGTTTCTATGATCATGCATAGCATAAACAGTCTTTTTCAACAAATTCTAGTATTCTAGAACCAGGGAATATGCTCACTAAAAGTAAAATATATTTTAGAACAACTAAAGTAAGTAGGAAAACACAAGGGTACATTTTGTGACCTTGGACTTGGCAATAGTTTCTCAGATGTGACACCAAATGAACAAGTAATAAAAATAAAAGAAAAAATAAACTAATGTGCATTAAAATTAAAATTAAAAACTGTTGTTCTTCAAAGGACACTATCAAGAAAGTTAAAAACAACCCAAATATTTGTAAATCATGTATCTGATAAGGGACTTGTATCTAGAATAAATAACTCTTACAACTTACAATAAAATGAAAAATAACATGATTTTAAAATGGCCAAAGGACTCAATTAGATATTTCACCAAAGAAGACAGGCCAATGGAACAAGAAGAACATAAGAAGATATTCAACATCATGTGCCATTAGGCAAATGTAACTCACAATAAGATACCACCTAACACCCAGTATGATGGCTAAAAACAAAAAGTCAGATAGTAAGTTTTGACAGAATGTAGAAAAATGAAATGCTCATATAGTTTTGGGGAGATATAAAATGGTACAGCCACTTTGGAAAACAGTAGATCAGTTCCTCAAAAAGTTAAACACAGAGTACTCTATAACCTAACAATTCACTCCTAGACACATTCCTAAGAGAAATGAAAATACATGTCTACACAAAAGATTATGCATGGATATTCATGACAGCATTGTTATAATAGCCAAAAGGTGGAAATATCCATCCTGATAAGCAGATAAACAAAACGATGTATCCATATAATATTCAGCCATAAAAAGAAATAAAGTATTGATACATTTTGCAACATAAATGAACCTTGAAAAAATTATGAAGTCATTCACAAAAGACTATATATTACATGATTCTACTTGCATGGAATGCATATGAAATATCTAGCATAAGCACATATTAATACATAAAGACAGAAAGTAGGTTAGTTGTTGCTCAGGGCTCAGGGCATAAAGGACTGAAGGATGACAGCTACAGAGTACAAGTTTCTTTTTGAGGTGCTGTAAGCATTCTAAAACCAATTGTGATGGTTACACAGCTGAATATATCCAAAACTCATTGAGTTATATACTTTTAATAGGTGAATTGTATGGTATGTGAATTACATCTCAATAAAGTTGTTACCAAAAAAGAAAACAAACATATCATGAGTTGGAGGTTGCCAGGATTGGGAGTAGGGGCTGAATATGCATTAACAAATGAAGTCATGGAAAAGGAAGTAATATAGCACATAGTGGGGTTTTAAGGTTGACAAATGTAGGTTTGAATTCCAATTATACTTATTAACAGACTTTGGAAAAGCTACTTATTTTCTTTAAACCTCAGTCTACCTCTTCTGAAAAAAAAAAAGAGTAACAATTACACTCAACTTACAAAATTATAATGAAAAGCACCATATTTCCAGCTTGTATTGAAAATTCAGGATTACCTGGCTTCAGTGGCCCACGCTGTCTCCTGGCAACCAAGGGCAAGTGCAGAACACTAAGTGATTCCTTAGGAGGAACAGGTGCTTGCCGGCCAGTTGTAACCCTGACTGCAGGTCTGTGCCCTGGAGACCACCGAGTTTGCCACTCCCGGGATAGTGATTAAGATCTTAGGGTTAAGAAGAATTTACTCTTAAAATGTAAAAGCAGATTTTAAATACTACATTACCATAAAGCTCAATTTCCTTACTCTAAAATGGAGAATAACAGTACTGACATTATTGGTTGTTGCAAAAATTAAATAAGATGTACAGAAAGAACGAAGCATAGCACCTAGTGTGTAATAGCATCCCAAAGGAGTTCTTTAAATCACTGGCAAAGGCCAGAAAATTATTCTGGCTCAGTGTTACTATGCACTGAAGACTATTCACTGCTATTAATATCCTCTAAAATCCTCCTTGACCCACGTTAAATGGGGCTTGGAGGTGCATGAAGGTGAAGAACTGACCCCCTGGAAGGTTTCCAAAAGTTAGCTCTTTGTCGCCGAGGAGTGCAGTTTCCTAGCCAGGTGCAAAGCAGCTATTTGGAAAGGCTCCTCTACTTCTTTGGGTAATCAAAAATATAAAAACACCACACAAACAATTTTGTCCCTGTATTATTAATTACCTTTCGGGACAGCAATAAAACAAAACAAATTACCCCTGCTGAGTAGTGTGATAACCAGAGACGGCACCAGATGAGCTAAGCCTGCTTCATGCCAGAGACAAATTGGCCTTGCTCGGTGCCAGAGATAAATTGGACAGGCTCATCTCCTACTAGAAATAACCCTCAAAATACAAAAGCAAGTTTGAAGTACTCAGCAGCTTAGACACACACACACACACGCACACACACGCACACACCCTCACTTGCACGCATGAATGTATTACACGCTACACTCACACACTTTGGCTTCTGAGAGACCATTTGAAAGGTAATTTAATGCTGGTTCAGCAAGAGCTTATCTTTAGGAAAAGAAAATTTCCTCTTACCTAAACAAACATTTTCTGGAGTTATTAAAATAAATTCCTATCAGTGGTTTGTAATTATGCTCCCTGGAATAAGCACCCTGACAACCCAGTGCCTCTGAGAGGAAAGAAAATGTCCTGCTTTCTCCTGAAGATCAGTCTTGTGCTACTCGGCAAGCCTAGGCCCTGCCTAGAGAAAGATGCACTTTATGAGATGATTCATATCTCTAAGTATTTCTCGCAAACCAGGGGCTGGCAGCAAAGGCCTGAATATGATAGCATGAGATATCTACCCTGGCCATATAAAAGAAGCCACTCCAAAATAAGGCCCATAAAATGTGTGGCAAGAGCCTCCAGGCCTATGAAACGTTCACATTTTATCAAAGGCAATCCTGGCAAGTCTTCACCCCAAATAAGTCACCTCTCAGGAATAGAAGATGAGCTCTTTTATTTTCCTTATTAAATTCAGAACATTTCTAGGTTCCTAGTATATCAGAGGCCAACATTTCAGGGCATTTTAAGACACCATAGGATTCCATTTTCCTCCCTTCCAAACCAGGATAGTCTTACTACAGCACAAGTTTTATCACCCCACTACTGATCAGGAATCTGCAAAGGCTCTCGACAGCCTGACTGGCATGGAGAGCTGCAGGCTATGTCCACAGCATTGAACACCGGAGTTTATCAAGAATGGACCGAACCCATCTTGGCAAGGTCAAGGCTGAGGAGATCAGGGGACTGGGGTTAAACAGGAGAGAAGTTTGGCCAATTCCTAGCTTGAGAGTGGGTCACAGCAGTGGAGGCATAGAGATACAGTGTGAACCCACTGTGCCAAGAACTTTAATCAGTCTAAGGTCAGTGCTCTGGCTGGAGCCTTGGGAACGGATTCAGCAAACTTCCACTGGGCCTGTGCTATCTTGCAGGTCACTGGACCAGGCCCATGGGGGACCCAGGGAGAGAAAAGTCCTGGAAGGCAGAGGGACCGAGATTCTGCCTGCTGCCTCCTGTAACAGAGTAGTCGTGAGGTGCTGTAAAGGTAAAAATGACTTAAAGAGAGGTAATGGAACTGATTAGCAATTCTGTGACTTTTTTCTTTTCCTAGTGGGGCTTGGCGGCCTGAAAACAGCAGTCACAACCAAGGACTGCCGTGACCCAGAGTTACAGCGTGATAAATTGGTATGGAAACACAATGTGTTCACAAAACAATTGTCTCGTTCCTTGTCATATTCCAGCACCTTGGAAAGTACCAGGCTCAAAGTAGGGCCTCCATAGATAATTCTGGAATTAGACAATGAATACATGAGTTAATTAATAAATTGCCATGGCTGTCCTATGGGCAGGGAGGCATGTGAACAGGGAAAGAGGACCAAAGGATGTTGAGAATTCATTTTTAGGGGTGGGACTTGATGAAAACAAACCAGCTTTTACATGGAAATGAGCTGAAGAGTAGAGAAAATGGTTTAGATGGAAATGACAAAGTTTTATAATCATCCCTAGAGGATAATGTCAAGGGCAAGGATACAGATGACGGTGAGTGAGTACAGAGCACATGACTGGTAGGAAACATCCAGGAGACTGACAAATAACAGCTCAAAGAGTAGACAGGATTTAGGGCAAGAGACTGGATATACATTATCTTGAATCCTCTTCCTCCATGTAATGCAGATTAGGAGAATAACCTCTAGTTGGGATGGCTTCCAGAAAAGTGCAGTCCTCTGCAGTGAGCTGAGCTGGCTACGGGTAAACTTGTAAAAACAACAGTAATCATAGCCACCATTTGTTGAGTACTTAACTATGTCCCAGGTGCTGAATTAAGCATTGTGTGCATGCATGACCTCACATAATCTGCACCATAACCCAGTGTGGACAGTACTATTATATTATTAGTCCCATTTTTAAAATGAGCAGACCAAGGCTTTCAGAGTTCATGCTTAACTTGCCTGGTTACGAGCCAGTAGTAGCAGAACCAGGACATAAACCCAAAGTACCTACTCTTAACTAACAGGCTACAGAAAACGATGACAAAATGTTAAGATTTGGGCTGATTGTAGTAATTTATGTGTGTTTTTGATTAAAAACATAAAACAGCGTAAGAGTCTCAGGACGAGTCCGTGAATACTGCTGATTCTGCCAGTGACTGTGCAGAGCCATGCTCTGACCCAGCCTCGAGGAGGAAGTGTAGCTGCCAGGATTAGTCACCACAGGCCACTGCTTTCCTTGTCTGCTCAGACACAAGACACAAAGGGGCAGTGATAAGGGAGCAGCTTCTCTGCTTAGCTCGGCTCTGGACGTTAGCTGAAAAGCAACTGACCAGAAGGTGGCCTAGACACGCGCGAATGAACAAACCAATACACGCCTTAAAGAAAAACCAGGTTTGGCCCAGGAGTTAAAGGTACACAAACTGTTATCCCAGAGGGCACTTGGCTTAGTGAAAAAGGAAAACATCTTCAAGCAACCACTACTTCCCATTTCAATTTAAAACTAATTTTATGGCATACAGTTCAAGTTATTTTCAACGTAAAGTTGCATAAGATTATTCCTAACCATATCCAAAGGAAACATATTTTCTCATTTCCCACTCAGCTACTTAAATCACTAATGCTGCACTACAAACCCTATTACATCATCGCAGTGACAATCACAGAGTCTCAGCATCATCTAATCAAGTCATCTCATTTTTCAGGAGGAGAAAATTTATCTGAGTTTGAGGTATCTTTCCAAATTTTCAATATAAAGCACCAATCAGGGGTGGGGAACCTGTGGCCTTAAGGCTAAATGTGGCCTTCTAGGTCCTTAAGTGCAGCCTTTTGACTTAATTTAAATTTTATAGAACAAATTTTCTTATTAAAAGGGGTGCAGCAAAGAAAGATGAAGCTTTTCTTGGCTCCTTTGGTGCTTAACAAAGAACAATCTTGAAATCAGAAGGCCACAGATATCATGTATAAAAAAGTGAAATGCAAGTTTATTAGTATGTGTCTGTGTGGTCTCAAAGTCTTCGTCAGGACCACAAGATTGAAAAAACATTTCTCTGTAATAGTAGATATTCTCTTTCGAAGGTACTAGTAAATTAGCACATCAGACATATGAATAAAAAAGGTACTGCCAGCTCTCTAATCTCCAGTGGCATCTTCTCTCCAAATGACGAGCTTCTGTGTAGCAGACACAGCAGAAATTAGAAGCTGTGGGGAAGATGTTCTCAGCTCTCCAATGACAGTCACAGCAGTGCACATGGTCAGCAAAAACACACCCTGACACACATATAGCACGTGGTTCTTCAAAAGGAAAAGAGACTTCTTTGCCTGTAACCAGCAAGCACAGGCAATATACAATGCAAGGCCTGGCATAAAAGCTGGGCATAGGATATAATTCTTGACTTTTATATTATGTTTAGAGGACATGGGGTCAAAGACTGGGATTAGAGTTAGGCTGCAGTTGCTACATGTATTAGTCTCTTCCATGAAGCCAGTGGTTGCTTCCTTCTACTCCTGCTGTATCCCCTTAGTTATGGGTTTGAAACACACAGTTAATGCTGCCAACTCCTCTATTCATTATCTTTCTTCCCTGAATCAAATCCTATACTTCCCTGCCTCTCCCATAATGAGAAAAAAGTAGTGAATTCTGGAATTTATGTCTCTAATTTTCCCATCAATGTTCCCTAGGGCTTTGGTCTGTTCCCAGTATGGCAAAAGGCCCGGCTTCTTTCATTGTTTTGCACAGAAAACTCTGGTTTTCATGTGTAATACCAGCCTTACCATAGTCTAAAGCTGAACAGATGCCTGATAACTTACAGAGAATGCTGTTGGAACACTCCAGCCATGAATTCCTTCTTTTTGGAAGAATCAGCTTCCCTAAACTCTAAGCTCTTTGAAGCCAGTACTTGTGTCTCATTCACCTTTGTATGGACTCTTGGCACAAAGTAGGAACTCCACAAATATCTGTGATATACCTGACACTAGTCTTACTACTTCAAAAATAAAAAAAAAGTGGAAAACATCTAGAATATGGACAAGATCTGACTTTGATCTAAGAATAAAGAGGTGATGTTTATAGTTGCAAAAATACAACCAGAATATTAATTTTTAGCAGCACTATTATTGAAGGCCATAAGGTGGGGATATTACTCCTTGAAAACCTGGATTTTTTTTTTTTCAGCTTTAGAAATATAAAGAAACTAAAAGTGATCTTGATTTTACTTCTCCCAATCTGTTTTTTTCTCTTTCTGTCTTGATCTTCCTCTATACCCTTTCCCATTTCCAATTCCTTTTTCTTTTTTCAGTAAATTTTTATTAAGATATTTTTAGGGTGTCAGGGACCATACTAGGTACTGCTAAAACAGCAGCCACTGTAGTAAAAACACAAATAAATTCTGAAACTTTAAAGGCTTTGCTCCAAGTTATCTTTATATAGCAGACCATGAACTTGAATCCAGGACTCACTACTCTAAAACTAAAACTCATTTCACCACGATTCTGCCTCTCTCTTGCGCTTCCAATAGGAAATGAAGTACATTCCCTATATTAACTGACGATAGTAAACATAAACTCTATCCTTCACTCTACAAATAGAAAATAGAATATTCCATGGTTTTTTCTCCATGAGAATCTTAAGAGTCAGCGTTTACTAATATGATTCTCATGTTTTTTTTCCACTTGAGTATGTGACTTGTTATAAAAAGATATACCAATTTAAATAATTTAAAATTTAATTATTCAAGTTGTAATTAGTTACAAACACACCACATTTTTATGTTAAGGAAAGCCTGACTGTCCCCTTAAGTGATTTGCCCATGATTTTTCCCTGTTATTCAATAACTGCAAGGTGCTGAGGCAGCTGAAATTTTCATTTGAATTCTTATATTTAAATTTTTACATCACTGGTTGCAACCCCAGGGTATGGGCAATTTGTAATGTTAGCAATTTTTAGATGCTGAATATTAAAATCTACTTTTGTATTTCAAGGATTATTTCTAATTACATGCACAATTGCTGATCCATCTGCCTACTGCATAGATGTCTGTGGTTATATATGCTTGAATAATTCTTGAAAATTAAATAATATCATAAACAGTCAAATTAATTTCTTTGATCATATGAAAGGCAGGAAGCCTGCTCTAACATAAAATATTATATAATATTTGCCCTGAGAAACATAAAGACAGGCTTATCTTATACACTGAATTTGTCACATTCTATTCTTACAAGGTAGAGTTTAAAAAAAAAAAAAAAGAAACCTGAAATTTAAAACAAGCAATACTTGTAAGGTTATCATTGAACAGCAACACACCTCAGCTGGTTGAGTAATTTAAAATTTTATTCTGAAGATGTTTCACTGCCAAAACAAGCCCATAATGTGTCTCTTGTAATAACATGACCAAGCACAGCAGTTTCAGTAAGAAATGGTTTCCTTGAGTATTCTGAGATAACATAGAACTGTAAAAGAAGAAAAATTCCTGGCTTGTCCTCTATTTCTACAATAGCAGGAGTCATTTGAAGATATAGAAGGTTAGACTGCAGAGTCTACGAAAATTGTGTTTATCCAAATTCGGCAGAGAGCGTCAGGAAGAGTTTGTTGATGAGAAAACACAGGTGAACACACACACACACGCAGGGGACAAATATCACCTAGGCCCAAGTTGCAATCAGACAGAAGGCAGGGGAAAATAAGGACTCATGTTTTAAATGTAGCTAAGATGGGTAGGCGTTTATAGAATAGTTTTCCTAGAGCAGAAAGATTTAGGAAGTCCTAGAGAATGCAAATTTGAAGCTTGTATTTCCATTACAGATTCTTTCAGAAGGTGAAACTTAAGACTTGACCCAGACATCTGCTAAAATTGAGGGTATCTGCTCACCTCCAATTGGTCTGTACCAACATTTGGGGCTCAGCCCTGCCCCAGAGGGTTCCAATCAGGCATACAAAGAATGATGAGTGGACAAGTGTACGTACTTTGAGATTCGGCCTCCTCTGGGCCAAAGAAGTTCAGAATCTGAGGGTTAGGTCATGCTAAAGACTGTGGATGGTGCAACTCCCAGGAGGGGGACCTGAAGTCAGAGCAAAATAGTAGGCCAGTTACCAGGGGAAGTACAACACACACACAGTGCTGGCTCACAGAACAGGTGACAAGTAAAAAGCAAGGGTGGGTACAGACTTCAGAGCCAAAGCAGCAGCCTCGCTGGGATGCCAGGATGCTGCTCACGCAGGTCAGAGTAAGGGGCAGGAGGCCTGATGCACATGAGGAAGAGCCTGTGCTAGGTTCTGCTCAGCACTTCACCTGCCTTATCTGGTCTAATTCTCTGGGTCTAATTCGCCCAGTGATCCACCAGCAGACCAAGGGCACTCTCTAGTTGGGGCCAAAACTCAGTGTCTCTTGAGTCATCCAGGATCCTTGACACCACAGGGGTCCATCCGGCAGAAATATCATCCTATCAGGTAGCCATGGTCTAAATGTTAATTAAAATCCTTTTCCATAAGTGGTTTCTTAAGAATACAGCTCTGTGTTACACAGACCTATGCTAGAATCCTGGTCCTATATCTGCTGGCTATGTGACCTTGGGCAGGTCAGTTAACCTCAGTTAATAATGTACATACCACATGACACTGTTGTGAGAGTTAGAACAGATAAGGCAGGTGAAGTGCTGAGCAGAACCTAGCACAGGCTCTTCCCCAGGCATTCCAGGCTCTCTTCTTCTTTACACTGGCTCCCTCCCAGGACACCCTCCCATCATGAATCCCTTAGTATAGATACAACTGATAGGGTGCAGGAAACACTACCCTAAAATATGGCGCCTTTCCAGCAGGAGCAAGAAAGCTACATTCCCCTCACCCCTCTTCCCCTGAGGCAGGTCATAAATTCCAGGAAGACCACTCTCTGACCTTCATCTCATTCTCATTCTCTCATTCTATCTCTCTCTCTCTCTCCTCTCTCGAAGACTCTCATGTGACAGGGGTCCTGATTTACACCAAGAGGGAAAGAATGTTACACAAAGAGGCCAAGAAGAATCTAAACAAACGGGCCTTGCTAAGTTCCCCCAAGTTGATTCCATTAGGTCATACTCCCTTTTGTCCAATCATACTTCTACGTGACTGTCCACTCTTCTTCAAACCTAAGCATAAAAATACTGTTTTCCCTGTCTCTTTGGGTCTTCATTCCTGAAGGCTCCTATGTCATGTAAAACTCTTAATAAATGACATTTATGTGCTTTTCTCTTTATTAACCTGTTTTTCATTATAGGGGTCTCAGCCATGAACCCTACAGTAGAGTCAAGGAAAGACAGTACTTTTTCTTCCCTACACAGCCCATACTCAGATCCCTGGAATCTGTGTTCAATGTCCCCTAACCCTGCATTTCTGCAGAACCCCGTCTAATCCTCTCATCACACTGTACTGATTCTTTCCATTTATCTGTATGCCCACTGCACCTCAAACGGTGGCATCTGATTTGCTAGGTTGTCTCCAAAGTCTAGGAAGTGCCTGGCACACAATAAGCATTTGTTGAGTTAATAAATGAGTGAATGACTTCTGGTTCCAGATCCTCCGTGGTCTCTTCCGATTACATTGAGCTCTCCTTTTCTCAGCTACTAAAGTAACTATCACTCATAATATTTCTTAATTACATCCATATTTTTACTATTGTTTGTCTTGCATGTATAAGCATTTCCCCTACAAAATATTTTTAATTCTTTTTTACCTTGATGCCACCCCTTCCAGATATAGCAGGAGTTAATGAACATCCAAAGAATTAAATTAGGTTCATGACCTTTGGTGAATCAATTAAACTTTGTTAGTCTCAGTTTCTTTCTCTGTGAAATGGAGAGGCTAGGTTATATAAGCTCTGAATACTTCTGATCCCATGCATGTATTGAAAGGAAAAAATTAGGTATGGCTTACCACTCAACATATGGACATACAGCATAGGCACACATACACAGTCTAGCTTCTTACAATTTTCAACTAAAGTGCCAAGAAAATATCAAGAAGAAGAGGACATCCAAATCAAATCTCATACCCAAGGAAACATCTGCATTTCAATATGGAAGATCACTCATTTTGCTAAGCACCTTAAAGACCCAAACACGCCTATTTCAGGGACAGTTTCAGCATGAAGGCTGTAAGGACTTATAAAGAAGCGTACCTGCATATACAACACCCTGTTTTAGTTTTTTAGAAGAGAGAAGTGTGGTAAAATGAACAAGGTAATTCTAAAAGTCCTAGCTTTCTCTTGGCAGGAGATTTGGGTAATAGCTTGCCAATTGCTGGTAACTGCTGCCAAGTAAGAGGACTGCTGTGCTCAAATTGCTGGCAATGGCCACCTATTGTTTGTGAATGACTGTCTTAGCAGGAGACTCTGCAGAGAGGCTACTCAGGTCAGCAGGGAAAAGGATTTGGCCAATACTCCCAGTAGTCATCACAGCCTAATGCAATGAAGTCATAAGAAAGCAACTTTAGAAAGAGGACAACTATGAAAATTTCCCTGGAAAAAATCCTAAATCTTCAACCAGTATATATATTTAAATTTGCAGATAGATATATCCTCTGCAAAATAAATCATAAAATAACGTTAATAATTATCCACTCTGATCACTCTAATCTATTGAATGTGATTTAGAAAACCACAGTGAGCAGCTTGCTGGCTCTTCTGTCTTGGCTGGTGGTCTCTTCCTTTAAACTTGGTGGTAACACAGTACACAATAGCTCCTATACCTGAAAAATGATCCATTTTGGAAATTTTGTTAGGGGAACTCAAATACAGACACCCTGACATCTCTCTTATGGCCAATCCCTTAGTGTTATCTGCTAAATACCATATAAAGTGACTGAAAACAAAAATCAGCTTTTAATTCTTGAAAGTTTTTCCCCTTTCTGGTCAAAAGGCAACATAGCACTCTAGAAGCTCTGGAGTATATCAGAGCTGGGATTAATTCCAATGCTCACATTTACAAGCTGTGTGCTTTGGGCACATTTCTAAAACTCTCTGAGCCTCAGCGTCCTTGTCTATAAAATGCAGCTAATCATAATATCCTCCTCTGGCTCGTTGCAATGAAATAAAATAAGAGTCTATGTGTAAAGCAGTTCCTGTTACTAAAACATGTTGGCTATCCTTTACCTTTCTACCCACGGCACACTGGACAAAAAACACGGAATCTGGAGCCAATGAATCTGGCCTCGAGTCCTAATCCTGCTATTTACTAGTTAAGTGAGTCTGTCAAGTTGGATTTCTAAACTTCAATTTCTTCAATGACAAATTGGGAGTGATTACATAACACCACATACTTCAGTGTGTTATTGTGAGCATAAAATCAGGGATGTCATATATATTTGGCCAAGATAAACCAAAGTATAAGTTATCATCATCATCATCATTATCATCACCAGCCTATACCTTTACTAAATGCCAAATTTGTAACATTCTCATGTATTTTCCTCTACCATTATCTGAGTCCCACCACATAATCCATCTTGCAGCTCACTGGGGCCATGAAACCGATGAGGAGAGAAAGGTATTTCAATGATAACCTGATAGTGAGTGAAAATAAAGCCTTTATTTCCAACATTATAAAAGTATATGGTTCCTGTATGATTAAAGCAGCAGAAAACATTTTGAATGGGCTCCTTGGTTTGAAATATTCTAATATACAAACAGACCTGCTCATCCCCAAATATGGGTTATCGCTTGTTCCAAATGCAAATATCCTGACAGTAGGGATAATGTCTAAGACAAGAAAAATGGGACTGAGTCTGTAAGGAAATGGGCATTCAATAATATCTATTACCTTTCCCAGGAGAAGGGGACAATTATGACACTTCTAGGCATGTGGAACTAGTCTGCATATAAAAGAAGTAGTCTATAAAGGAGTTTCAAGGCTGACAACAGTCTTAGAACCAGACAGTTAGCATTATGATCTTGGCAGTCTAATTAGCCAGACATTCTTTTTTAAACAATTGACTTGATATACTAAATGAGGAAGATATAAGCTTGACGCCAACACTCAATGGTTGGCCAATAAGAACTGCAAATGCCAACTCCTCTCATTTCATTATTAAATTCTAAATTCTATACCAAATAGCCAGTCCTATCATTTAAAAAACATTTTCATTTCAAATATTTTCCTCTTAGTAAGGAGATCCTCTTTCTCTTTCTTCTTTTTTGAGACAGAGTTTCACTATATTGCTCAGGCTAGAGTGCAGTGGTGTCATTATAGCTCACAGCAACCTCAAACGCCTGGGCTTAAGTGATCCTCCCGCCTCAGCCTCCCAAGTCGCTGGGACTATGGGCACATGCCACCATGCCTGGCTAATTTTTCTAATTTTTTTGGAGACATTGGGTCTCGCTATTGCTCAGGCTGGTCTTGAACTCCTACAACAGATCCTCCTGCCTCAGCCTCCCAGAGTGCTAGGATTATAGGAGTGAGCCACCACATCTGGCCCTTCTCTCTCTTCTTCCCTTCCTAAAACAAAAACAAAAAGCCTTCTTTGTAATATCTCTTACTGAAGTGATTCATCAAAGTTATACCAGTATAAGTTTCCAGAGAAACTTAGCCAAGAATCTATGTGCCAAGTCCTTTGTACAAATTAATTTTTTAAATTACACATAGCTTTGAAAATGATTATAAAGGCCCCCAAATTTGAAACATTATCATCATCACTTCAGGAAAAAGACATGAACTTTTTCATGTTTAAACAATATCATTTTGCTAATTTCCTTTCTCTGTTGCTCTTTTTCTTATGAAAAGAGAAAGGTAGTAATTCAAACACTGGAAAGGCAGCCTAAGAATGCCCTTGTATTTAACCAGAAGAGCCTAAGCAAATAGCTATGGCAGAGAAAAAGAGAGAGAGAGAGAGAAAGAGAAGAAAGGAGAGAGAAAGGAGAGAAGGGGGGGGAGGGAGGGAGAGAGAGGGGGAGAGAGAGGGGGAGAGAGGGAGGGAGGGAGGGAGGGAGAGAGAGAGAGAGAGAGAGAGAGAGAGAGAGAGAGAGAGAGAGAGAGCGAGAGCGCGCAGACATTCCCTAGGGAGGATGTTCTGTCAGGATGACCCAGTATCTAAAGGTCTCGACATTATAAGGGGTGAGAAAAGCCCTACATATGACAGACTAGAATCTATTTCATTTCCATTTTCCTGAGGAGCAAAGCAAGGCTCAGAAAAACTAAGCAACAAGTCACCAGCCTGGCAAGTGACGGGACTCAGGACTAAGTTCAGATATGTCTAACTAAAAAACCTGTGATGCTACAGGAAGGTGCACTGCTTCTTATCAGCCAGGATCCTTCTTTGTAATCTGAGGCCTTAAGACTCATGATATGATCTCTAAGGTCTTACCTTATTCTATCAGTTGAGTGTTCCAACCAGGACTACCCTTAGATTCCAGCCACTGAGGCCTCTGCCCTTGCCACACAAGGCAGATGACTTCCACGGCCTCCTTCAGCCGTGCCTCCCCGCACAGGGCCAGGAGCCTGAGGAGCCAAGACGTGTCCCCGGGAGCCTATGTGCGGCCTTCCACACAGGATCTCAAGTCTAGAGTCTAGACCACGCTCTGCGTCCAGGGATTCTGAAATTCTCTGCCCAAATGACCACTTCGCCTGTTCTAGGGCCTGAGCGGGTCTCTTCACTGGATCCATTTTCCCCGGGGCAGGGCGTGCCTGCCAGTGTCCAGGAGGGAGGCTGTTTACGGGGCAGAGCACCGAGCTCGGGTGTCCACACACACACTCGTGGGGCACGGTGGGGGTGTCAAAGCATGGGCAGGAGCCTGCTCTCCCCACGCCACCTTATTCTGGTATTCAGAGGCCTTAACTTGAATTCCAAACCTGGTCTTTCAGGTTTGAATATTTGTCAAAGTCTGAGGATGGCACATATTTTATTAACAGTTCTGTTAGCATGATTTATTACTTTTACATTTTTACACTTGTAGTATTGTGGCCTCCTTTGTTCTCTTTTTGATCTTGGACCTGCACATTTTAAGGCCACAAGCATGTTTTGCTTGGCTGGCACAAACGATTGCTTCTTTTCAATTTGAACTAACACGTGTAACGATCAGGGGATTTCACAAGAAAACAGTACTTTGTCTCTTGAAGCAAGAGCTCTGGCCACTCTAGCGCAACATTCCGATTCAGTCATCCCTTGGGAATAAACAGCGACTGCCCCGATTTAGACAGGGCGGGACTGTCCATTTGGCCGCCTGTCCTGGCTTACTGTAAAGCTTCAGCAGGAACTACAAAGCCAACACCCAGTTTTCCACGGACAGGAAGCTCTTTAACTAGCCACTATTCACTCCCCAGTGTTACCTATCTGCCCCAGAGGCATCTGAGCATAGGAACCCTGATCTGAAGAGTCCTAGGGGATATAGCTAAATCACCTCACCTGATAGGATCATCCAGGGAAATTAATCTAATTGAGTTTGCTTTGTGAACAAGTAAGGGTCATTTGGTGCGACTGAGGATAGAATCCCTAGTCTCACAACTCTCTCCTTTAAGACAGGAACATGAAGTAATCACTTGTATTGGGAGAGAAGTCTCTTTATCACCCATCTTTTTTGGGGGAGGAGGAGGTCAAGGTCTCACAATGCTCCAGACTTCCATCCTTCTTCTGTTCAGGGCAAGCAGATGAATAGTTAGTTAAGACAGTCCTTCCCGACTCTGCTCACAAAACGTTGCCCCTGTGTCTCCCACCTTAAAAGGCCTTGCTGAAAACTAATGAATCCAAACGATATTATTTTTATCTTCATGAGAATATCATGTGTATCCTCGTGTCAGAAACTTAATCTTTAAAAGAAGGGCAATGTTATTTGTGCTTCACTATGTACAATCTTCTTTTTTAAATATTGAAAACTCCAGGGTGAGTCTAATTTCAGTTAAGATCAGAAAACACCAGCATATGGCATATGAAAGCAAAATTAATTATGGCCTCACCCTCCCTTCTTCCTTCTTTCTCCTCATCATGTATTAATCTTCTGGGTACTGTTCTACATGTTAAAATATGGAGTATGAATTGCTGTTAATATGCTGTTGCCAGGTTAAAGCAGTGGAGAATGTGAAGATGTCAGAAAACAAATCCCAGAGAGAAATGAAACACTGTTTTCCTTAGCCTGTGATTACCATACAAATAGACTCTTTCTGAATTTAAATTGCAGTGACAAAAAAAATCCTTTACATTCCCCTAAAGCACTGACAGGGATGGAAGGGCAGAGGATCTGCAGGCTGCGGTTCCGGGGTATTCTCACCATCCCTACAGTTTCACATGCACAAAAACACAATCAGAAAACACACGCTCGCTTTGAAACTTGGAAAGTATCGTGTTGCAAAACATTACAGCAGACGACATTTCTTGAATTAAAAGCAAAAATCTGTTATCTTCAACCACAAGGAAAAGTTATTATAAACAACGTATGGAAAAATCTAACAAGCACGTAGAGAGAGGAGTGCGGAAAAAAATGACAATTTCTCTAAGTAGAGTTGTGAATGTTTCCAGGATCAAAAACTTAATTTTGGAAATGCCCAGACACATTCAAACATCAGTTATCATCTTAAGATGGAAAGGCTATTTGCTAGGCAACAACACGTCCAGAGGTGGCTCTGAAATAGCTTTGGTGTATAGCATGAAACACCCATGAGTGAACAGGGGAAAATGATGTTTTTAAACAGATGGATGGCAAAGCAAATTCCCAAACGACTCAGGGCAGAGGAGAAAGGGCTGTGCCTGGCTGCCTCTCTGCTTCATGCCCTCAGGCGCACCTTGCCTCTTACCCTCTTGACCCACTTACCAACACCTATCATGTTTAAAGATCAAGTGCAAATCTTACCTACTCTCTGCCCCTCAGTTTGGAAGGTTAATGCACAACCTCTAGACTGAGTATAAGTTTGAACCACATTACTTGTTATCTTTGAGAGTGAAAATCTTAGCAAACTTATTCTACCATTAACTTATGTACTCATTCATTTATTAAGCTGACAATATTTACTACATACCTACTAGTGGCTAGTCACAGTTCAAGGAAGAATAGTCAATAGTGAACAGACAAAAGCCCTATCTCCTCAAAGCTAGTGGGAAAAAAAAATCAGTGAAATAAATAGGTAACATATATACTTGTTAGATTGTGATGAGTGCTAAAGAGAGAAATAGAGCAGGGAGAGACACAGGAAGAAGTGGGGATTGTAATATTTATGGGGAGGGAGGGACAAGGTAGGTCTTGTTAGAGGTGATGCTGAGGAAGGTCCTGACGGGAGATATACAGTCAGTCACATGGGTATCCAGGGAAAGAGAGTTCTAGGCAGGAGGAATAGCAGGTGCAAAGGCCCTGGGGCAAGAGTGTGCCTGAGTGCTCAGGGATGTAAGGAGGGCAGCAAGGAGTATGTAGGAGGGCAGAGAGGTAATACAGTGTGGCATGGGGGAGCTGGGAAGTAGGAACAACAGAACTGTCCTCAGAGGCTGAGCAAAGAACTTGGGCTTTGACTGAGAGACATCAAATTCCTTTGAGCATCTGTACTGCAGTGAATATCACATAGCACATGCCTCTGACAGTTGTGAAGATTCAGTAAGATCTTAGCACAGAGTCTGGCACACAGAAATCTCCAAATCTGTTAGGAGAGTATTAGTACCTTCCCTGTGATCATATCTAACCACAGGAATGGCTGTGAATGGCTGTCCCTGTTTGACCGGGAGCTCCTGAGGGTTGAGGCAGCCAGGAACTCCTTCCTGGGCTCCAGACAAGAATGTGGAACTCTATAAAACCAGGAGTCTTTGTCAACCGTAAGAGCTTTCCTAGTTGGGGGCAGTGCTCTGGGAAACTGTGCTAAGGCTGACCCTGTTAAAAGCCTAGTGTTCGCAATGCCCTACGTTGGGGGCACTGTGCCAGGCCCAGGACACATCTGATTAGAGGTTATAAGAAACTAGAGGTTCAACACATATATCAGTGTCTCCCCATCAACAACTCTTTAGAAATGTGAACATTTTAGGGAGTCTCTCTGAACCTGTTGTGGTTCAGAGGGCTGCCCATAAAAAATAAATTTTAAAAAGATTAGAAATAAAGAAATTTGAACATTTTAATGTTTAACTGGGTACTATACGCCCCCAAACAGAACCATCTGAGACTGTTTTCCACCCAGGGGCTGACCACAGGGTTCACACACACAGTAGCTCTCCTAGTGCACAGAAGCTTTGCTTTACAATCATTCTAGTCTTGACAAAGAACCTAAGATACAGGGAAAATTAAAGCTACAAAGGGTTTAATAAATCATCATATAAATCATTGTTCAGTAGGGATCAATAAAGATGAAATGAAGCACCACAAAGTTTGAACACAAGTCAGTGGGAAATGTGCTCTGGCAGGCCTTACCTAGCTTGAAGAAGGACGTGTTACCCATTCTGTACGCCCAGGGTCTAGCACGGTGCCTGCCATAGAACAGGTTTTTCATACCTGTTTGTTAAATTAATTAACTCACAATATGCAAATCAAGGCAGAACAAGATTAACTCATTAAAGGCCAGAAAATGTTGAATTTAGTTCATTTCTGATGAGTTTACGATACAGACCAACCCCGTAAGGCACACAACCCATTGCTTTCAATATTTTTGTTCCTAAAATGGTGTATACACATCCGGCTCTGGCTTTACCCGCCCGGCCCTTAATTTTAACTGGCAATGCGATGGTTAGCCATCCTCAAAAGTAAAGGATCCAAATAGGGGGGTTTAGTCAATTAGATTTATCTGTTGCTATTTTAAAATTTACACACAATTTTACATATTTATAGGGTATAGAGTGATGTTTTAATACATGTATATACCACATAAAAATCAAATAGGGATATTTAGCGTATCTGTCGCCTCATACTTTTATCGTTTCTTTGTGGTGAGAGCATTTGAAATCCTCTTCTAGTTATTTTGAAATATAAAATACAATATTGTTAAACACGGTCACCCCACTGTGCAAAGGAACTGCAGTCCCCAACCCCCAGGTGGCAGACTGGTACCGGTCTGCGGCCGGTTGGGGACGGGCTGCAGAGCTCTCCTGCATACACCCACCCCTGTGTTGGAGGAAAAAGTATCTTCCATGACACTCAGAAACTGGGGGCCACACAGCAGGAGGTGAGCAGCGGGCTAGCGAGGGCAGCCCCATCTGTACAGCAGTTCCGTTCCTCATCGCTGGCATCACTGCCTGAGCTCCACCTCCCTCTCACCCCTCTCCGCGTCCTTGCAAAGATTGTCTTCATGAAAGTGGTCCTTGGTGCCAAAAAGGTTGGGGACCGCTGCAATAGAACATCATAACTTACTCCTTCCAGTCAACTATAATTTTGAACCCACTGACCAACCTGTCCCTATCCCCACCTCTCCTCTTCTCAGCTTCTGGTAAATGCTATTCTAATCTCCACATCTATAAAATAAAGTTCTTTGGAGTCCACATACGAGTACGGTCATGCACTATTTGTCTTTCTGTGCCTGGCTCATTTCACTTAACATAATGTCCCCCAGGTTCATCCATATTGCTGTAAATGACAGGATTTCATTCTTTTTATGGCTGAATAGTCATCCGTTGTGCATACATACCACATTTTCTTTATCCATTTATCTACTGATGGACACTTAGGCTGATTTCATATCTTGGCTATTGTAAATAATCCTGCAATAAACATGGGAGTGTAGGTATCTCTTCAGTATACTGATTTCATTTCCTTCAGCAGGATTGCTGGATCATATAATAATTCTATTTTTAATTTTTTCAAGAACTTTCATATTGTTTTCCATAGCGGCTGTACTAATTTGCATTCCTCCCAACAGTGTATAAGAGTTCCCCTTTCTCCGTATCCACGATAGCATTGGTTATTTTTTGTCTTTTTAATAATGGCCGTTCTAATTGAGATGAGGTTACATTTCATTAGGGTTTTGATTTGTATTTCCCTGACGGAGTGGTGTTGAACATTTTTTCATATATCTATTGACAATTTGTATGTCTTCTTTTGAGAAATGCCTTTTGCCCGTTTTTAAATCTGATTATTTGGTTTTTTGCTCTTGAATTGTGTAAGTTCCTTATATATTATAGATATTAACCCTTGTCAGATGCATAGTTTGCAAATATTTTCTCCCATTCTTGACGTTGTCTTTTGACTCTGTTGTCTCCTTTGCTGTGCAGCAGCCTTTTAGTTTGACGAAATCCCATTTGTCTATTTTTGCCTTTGTTGTCTGTGTTTTTGGGGGCTTATCCAAAAAAATCCTTACCCAGAGCCTTATGTTTTCTTTCAGTGGTTTCATCATTTTTGGTCTTACATCTAAGTCTTCAATGGATTTTGACTTGATTTTTGTATATGGTGAGAGATAGGGGTTTAGCCTTTTTCCTTTGCAGATATCCAGTTTTCCCAGCACCGTTTATTGAAAAGACTGACCTTTCTTCATCATGTGTTCTTAGCACCTTGTCAAAAATCAGTGAGTTGGAATGTCTATTGTTGCTTTGGATTCTGAGGTACAAAATTCTAATTTTAGAGAATCTTTCTTTAGGTTTCTTAGGTAGACTTTCATCATATAAAAGAAGTTATTCTAAACCTATCATAAATTGTGCGATTGTTTTAATATTGTAAGGTACCATATAAATTACACTCATGATCGCAATTACTATTATGATTTCTATTAGCAAAGACCAACTCCCATATTTCTCCTATTTCTAAACGTAAAAGGCATTTACCAAATAATTGCCTGCTTTCTTCTCCCACGTATCAAATCACATTAAAATCAAACATAATAGAATGACAGTGTCATAGAAGTGGAAGGGCATTGTGACATTGTTTTAACCATGCTCAAGCCTTTAACCATTTCAGTTAATGTTAAGACCTGGCACAAAATTGATGCTGTAATTCCCAAAGCACTTTGAGAACCTTGGATAAACGAATTTAAAAAGAGACTAATGATCTCTTAATTTTCCTTTATAAATACTTATGAAATTTTCAGTACTGTGTGAATTCTGACAACTTGCAGACTATGTCAATATAAAATTTCCTCAATTCCTCAGAGGCAAGTGAATACAGAGATGACATTTTGAAAATAGTTCAAATGTCAAATAGAAGCTTAAACAAAAGCAATTAGGAGAATTTCAGCCATGGTTAAATTTCAGAAAGGAATAAGCATTTCTGCTACAAAGCAGAGTTCAGAAATCCCTGTGCAATCTTAATGATACATATTATCCAAAGCATGTATTCATTCATTCATTCATTCAGCATTTCTTTGCAGCATCTGCTGTGTGTAAAGCATTCCATCCTTGGGATGGATAACAATTGTCTTATTCCCCACTGTGCCCTGGTGCCTACCAAAGTGCCTGGCACACAGTAGGTACTCAGTAACAACACGGAATGCTGAATGAATGAAGGAGTAAATAAATAAGAAGCAACCCTTTCCCCTCTCTGATCAGTCTTATTTTCTTGTACTACAATTTCCAGCACATTTCCTATACTATGGATGGCCTAAAATAATAAGAGTACATGGATTTGGTTTTGTTTCCTTTTTTACTACTTCCTCTTGCTGCAGCTTGGATATCGGAAACTAGAAAAATCAACCAGAAGAAAACTAGAAAGTGTGGCCTAGAGAAATCTCCAACTTTCTGTCAGCTGGCAGGAGTTTCTGCAAATGGTGAAAAATGCAGTTGTGTACTTATATGGGAAACTTAGCAACTGTGATCTGTGTCAAAAAAGTATGCCATAGTTCACTTTCGGACTTGAGGGCACCAAGCAAGAACACTAAAGGTACATGAACAACTTGAGGGCACAGAAATGACTAGAATCCAAAAGGTTCTGCCATGGTCAACAGTGAAATTTTTGGAATTAATTAGATTTATGCAACAGGAGTCTCATTAAAAGCAACCTCACTTACTTTCTTACCTGCTATGAGTAATTATAAAAAATGTGGGCTTTTAAAATAGCTTCCTTACAATAATTTTCCTTTAATGGATATAGGCCAGAATTGTATGGTCCCACCTGGTATTTATACAGAGACAGCCTCTTCTCCAATGCAATCAATCCAGGAGAGGAGCCAACGATCCCGGAAATAAATACCACAAAGCCTGGCTATTGATGTAGATGCCCTTTCACTCCATGGGAGGAGTCTTCAAGGTCACCCTTTAGAACATAGTGATTCTCAGCCTACTTACTATTCTAATACCTTATTTATGTGATGTCTCAGCAGACAAAAAGCAGCAAATTAGAAGGCAGAGCCCTGGAAGAGAGGGGCAGCCTGAGAACAGAAGTGTGTGCTGGCAAGCTGAGCTCAGGGAAGAGACCCAAATGTTACTGCGTTGGATAGCCCCCGATGAACAGTCCAAATGAAAACCTCGCATCCATGATGGGCTACATGCTTTGCACGGCCCAGTGCAAAATGCAAATGCCAAGCTCCTTGTTCAAAAATCATGAAGAATTTCCAGTCAGTGACAACACAGCATTAAACCAAGCATGTGGCCCTTCTAAGCACAGGGCCCAATGTGATTGCATAGGTTTCAGGCCCACAAAGCCAACCCTGCTTCTATCATTTTGTTCAATAGACCGCGTTTGAAAATTGAAAGACACATTTAATACACTTTGGAAAGTGGTCCAGAAATATAGTCTTGTTTGTTTGTTTTGGCACTCAAAGGGTTAAACTTTAGTTATCTGGAATAGTATGTGGATACTTCCTCTGACTCTGAAAATACTAGATAGGACTAAAATTCCAAGATGTGACTTCAATAACAAGCTGAAAATTCACCCTCAAACGTAGGTTTTTCCTTCACCGTAAAATGCTTTTGTCTTGTATAGAGCCTGCTAGTTCTTTAGGCCTGAGAAGTTTCCCATTCCTGTGTGTTCCTCCCACACCTATGCACAGAATCCAAAATCCATAAAGGCTTATTAAATCAGAGTGGGATGAAAGCTCAAAATAATTTAAGTCATTTACTAGCTATTACAACCCAGAAAAGCATTGATAGAGTTCTATTGAAAACATCTCTAATATTAATATTTCCAAACATATGCAGATATAAATTCACCAACTGTATTTGATTAAACATAAAAGTGAGAATTTGGAGACTGATTATACGAGCCCACTTTACACTGAAAGTCATTCCACTGGGCCCTAAAATACTTAAATACTAAAATTGTAGAAATATGTCTAAATCTAGTTTCCTAATAAACCATTTTAATAAACATCCCCATTTCCTGCAAATGAACATCATTTCTTCAGAAGAAAGCATTTCTCACTGTGACAGAAAACAATTTAACTAAGTAAAAAATGAACAATTTACTGTGTACACCGTCAAGATGACGTATGTCTTTATAAAATAGGAAATTTCACAGAGAAGAGAAATTTACTTAAGTGGTGGGAGGTAAAATTGGATTTGTCTTGCTCAACTGAAATATCTGCGACGGCCACGTATTAAAAATGGTGCATTGGCAAAGGCTCAGCATTTCCTGCTTATAACAGTCTATTTCCAATATGATGGATTTATTTTACATCTCCTCACTCATGTTCTCAGAGGCTTTCCTTCCTAAAACAACCAATAAATATTACAATCATTCATGACGACCAGAAAAAAAAGTCCCATAAGAAACCTTAATATTATTTACTTAATCTCTTCATTTTAGAGCTGTGTGACAGCAGCAATAAATGGCAGTTGATGGTAAAACAATTCTGGACTGAGAGGTCTTAAAGGGCAGAGTCTTTGTTTTCTTTATCCTTGCACCTACCCCCTGTGCCTAGCACAGTACCTGGTATATATATAGAAGGTGCTCATAAAATATGAACACGTAGTATATATTGGAGACGTCCAAGGCATTTAATCAAATTGATTATTCTTCAGTTTTCCAGAAAAAAGATTCTTTATAAGCAAATTCTATTGAAGGGCAAGAATTTTGAATGCATTTAATAATAGCTGTAATATTTAACATGTGTTGAACACTTCATATGTACAAGGCTAAGCTAATAGCCTTTAGTGCTTTATAAAATACACTAGCCCATTTAATCCTCTCAACAACTCCATATCCCCATTTTACTTATGAGCCTTAAGAAGTTAAGAAACTTGGCCATTGCCATATGGCTAGTATGTGAATGAGCTGGGCCTCCCATTGATGGGATTCCGACCTTCTCATGGGAACACTGGGAGAATTTCAAACAGGTGGCTATCATGCAAAACTTGTTCAACTGTCTAAAGATAAGCAGAGTTGTATAAAACAGAATAATTCACTTTTAATAGAACTGTTGGCAATTTTTTTATATGGAATGCTACAGATACAATTTAAGCCAGCAAATATCCATCTAAGAACTATTAATAAAGACAGAGAGGGCTTAATTCAAGCACGTGCTAGAGATTATGTTATTTTAGATTATGATCCACAGAATTTTATATATGGAAGATAAAAAGTGATGGTCAACATCCAAATAGTGTAGATGAAAACTCCCAGCAATAATGTGACTTATAAAAGCAAATACCTTTCACTGATATCTCCCCTACTTACCAATCTAAAGGCTTCTTCCAGTCTCTAACATTTGTGCAGCAACTGACATCAGAGAATACTGCTGCTTTCTCCAGCCTCTCTCCTGACTAGGTGTCCACAGTAACAGCCTGTTACGGTACTTTTGCTTACATAGAGAGAAACCTATTTCAAAAGTTGACAGCCAAATTATAGATTATTGCTACAAGAGTGGATTGGAGAATCTAAGGGCAAGGGGGCACAGCTGAGTTTCAGTGATGCCTGGACCAGACATCCTGGAAAGTCTTTAGGATCAAGCCCGTCAGAGCCTGTCTGTCTGTCTTTCAACCACTTCATGCACACAGGCATCCCTACAATTCTCAAGTTTACAGCTCCTCAATTCCACCACAGCTAGAGATTATCTCTGAATCCCAATAACAAATTCCTGGAAAATAGAATCTTGGTCCCAGTGCCTACCTCAATCTGAATGTCTGAGACAAGAAGGGATGGATTTGAGGTCAGAACTTGGGGAAAGGGATGCTATTGTGAGCTGCGCAGACATCACCAGCATTACAGCAAGGTGTCTTCTCTGTGAGCTTTCAAGCCGAGCGCGCCTTTTCATGACACCCTGAAGACTGGCTTCACCTCTCAAGACCACCTCCTTCTCAGAGTCACCAAGACCTGATTAACTGCATCCGTACAGTCTCTCCCTTCCGTCCCCTTCTTTTCTTCCCCTCAATGCCACTACCATTTATAGGCTCCAGTGACTATCAGAGGGAGAGATGGTCTCAGGATGCTCAATGGCAAATAAATACCATCTCTCAAACCGTCAGTGTTAGGGTGAAATGGATGCCGAGCCAGGTATGAAACGCTGTTATACTGGAGGAGCCATGTCTGCTGCGGGAGCAGGAAGCGGAGGAGCAGCACAGCTGTCAGGGCTGGTGTTTCTGACTCTGGCCCAAACTCTTTGATGTACAGGTGAGGGTCTGTACACCGACAGAAACAAAGTAAACTCATCTACTCTTGTAAGAGCAGTTAGTGACAGGGACTGGACTAAAGTCTGGATAACCCAACTACAACTACTGGCGTGCTTTACAAGCCATTACACTATTCTATTCCCAGGAAGTTGAAACATCTAAACTAGGCAGAGAGGTTTCTAGGAGCCTGAGAAAGGGCTCCCTCTTTAGCCCCATCACAGTCCACCTGTCAGCCACAGCTTAATTTAGACGATCACATGTATAGAGTCAACACGACATATGGTCACAATCCGACAAGATGAAGTTTAATGACCCTTTAGGTAAAGTGCTATATTTATACCTAGTCTGAAAGCACCAACTGCCTAAAGCCTTAATCATACAATGTGGATGCCAAATTAGCTAAAACAAACTCTGTACGTGTGCAGATAATATCATTTAACATATATTGAGAATATATTGCATGCTAAATACTCTTTAAAGGGCTTTACGTACATTAACTCATTTAATCTTAATGGAAAGCCAATTCTTTATTACTGTAACTATTCCCATTGTCTCAGAGGAAACTGAAGCTCAGAGAGGTTAAGTAACTTGCCTAACATCACACAGCCAAGGAGTGGAAGAGCTGGGATTCAAAGGCAGACATTTGATTCTAGTGTCTAAGCTCTTGAACACTACTCCTGGTGGCTTCTTTTCCTCCCAGAGTTACTCTGAAGCCTAACTACGACTATGCATAGCAAAGTGGAAAACAAACGTTTGTCATTTTGCCGCAAAGTAATGAGACTGCTGTTAATAACTCACCACACGTTGGTTTTGTCATTTTATTGAGCTCCATATCCTTTCCCAGAATAATCTACCTCAATGTGAATAAAGTTTATAGATTTTTTTTTAAAACACTTAAACATTTTTTTAAAAAACACTTGCACATTTTTATGAGAATGTCAAGAAGCTAGGAACAAAGTCAAAGATGACAGAAAATGACAAGACCAGAATATAAAGTGGTAACAACATAAAACTGGACTTTAAGTTCTCAAGGTCAATGGTGAAACTATCCTTCATCCTGTAGAAACTGTTCAGATAGCAGCTTCAATGCTTTTAAAGGAAAGTGCTTCCAGAGAATAGGCTTTAAAAGAATGAGAAATGACACAGTGAATGAGACTGATGAGATCCCGATTTATGAAGCACACGGAATGTCAGTTAATAGGAACTTCCCCGTGACCTCATGACCTTCTGTAAAAACACTCCCACAGGACATGATGAAGTCACCCGTGGATGATCTTTCAGAAGCCCTGAGATGATTGTAGTAATTGAATGCCATACGAGAGTCTCTCATCCACCTCCGACCCCTTTTATAACTGCCCAAATCATTGAACTCAACTGGATGACAAGTACTACAAAATAAACAAAAAACTAACGTCAGGCTTGAGCAGAGCAAAAACTGTTCAAGTTCTTACCACGTGGTCTAGTGGAAAGAGCTCTGCCCCAGGATTCAGTGGCCCTTGATTCTGCCAAGTGCTCTCCTTCCCTTATGAGAACCCCAACCTTTGCAGCTATAACCTGAATTTTACCTTGTATTAGTTTTCCGGGGCTGCCATAACCAAATGGCATAAACTCTGAGTGGCTTAAAATAACAGGAATTTATTCTCATACAGTTCTGGAGGCTGAAAAGTCCAGAGTCAGGGTGTTAGCAGATCCATGCTTCTTCTAAAGGCTCCAGGTGACAATCCTTCCTTGTTTTTCCCCAGCTCCTGGTGGTTGCCAGTAATCCTTGGCATTCCTTGGCTGGTGGCACCATCACTCCAATCTTTGCCTCCATTTTCTCATGGCTGTTTGGGGGCTCAAGGTACCTAACTATGGCACCTTGACAGACTGAGTTATTTTTTAAGCTGGAGGAAATTCAGAAAACTACAGAAGCAGAAAGGTCTCTCTACACCCTCATGTGACAGGTGTCTTGCCTTAATCTAAAGAAAAGGAATGTTAAACAAAAAGGCCAAGAAGAATCTAAACAAACTGGTCTTGCTAAGTTCCCAGTTTATTACCATGAGGTCAAAAGGTCATGAGGATATGACCAAAAGAGGTCATATCCTCTTTTGTCCTATCATACTTCTACATGACTGTCCAGTCTTCATCAAACCTAAGCAAAAAAATACACAGTTTTCCCTGGGTTTGGGGGACTTCATTTCTAAAATCTCGTGTGTCACATAAAACTTTGATTAAATAAATTTGTATGTTTTTCTCTTGTTAACCTACCTTTTGTTGTAAGAGTCTTAGCCATGAATCTTGTGATGGGGGAGGAAAATACATTCCTTTTCTCCCCTATGCTGTCTTCTCTCTGCATCTGTGTGTGTGTGTTCAAATTTCCCTCTTTATATGAGGACACTCATCACTGAATTGTGACCCACCCTCATCCAGCATGACTTCATTTTAACTTGATTACATCTGCAAAGACCTTATTTCCCAAAGAAGATCACATTCACAGGTAGGGGATGGGGGTTAGAACTTCAGCATATCTTTCAGGGATACAAAATTCAATTCCTAACACAGCTATAAAACAAACTGTGTGCACAATCATCTGAAAGACTTACCTGAGCTCCAAAGTCCTATCATCATTAATGTGCTTCTTGAGTTTGCGCACGTGTTTCAAATCTGACAGCATTTGTTTACAGCAACAAGCCCATTGATCAGACCAATCCCAGCTCTGCGCTGACCAGCTGAGTGGCCTTGAGCCAGGCACCTGTGTTCCCTGAACCCCAGTTTCTTCCCAGGATCGTGGTGATCACTAAACAAGCCAATACGTGAACACACAGGCAGGGGTTGGGGCACTGAGCAGACGTGCTCTCAGTGAAGGTTTTTTTTTACCAGGGAGGGAGGGGACACACGGCTGGGGAGTATTGAGGAGTCCCCCTAACAATGGCATCCAAGAATGGAGAGAGGTGGGCAATGGTTTCAATTAAAATTCACTGTTTCCCTCAGAACAGAGGAAAGTAATAAACCAATGCAGTAAATTACTGCTGTGGAAATAACACCCACATAGAAGAAATACAAGAGAAATTTATGACCTCAATCAATCTTTTTTATATATAAATACAACTCCATCATCTCTTTTCTTTACATGACTCTATCACCCTCCCAAATAACTCTCTGTAATTTCCAACAGCAGCTATACCCATGCAGCTGAACCCAAGGGGCAGGCTGGCTATCTGGAAATAGGACCCCTCCACCCACCTCTTCTCGGTGGCTTTGCAGGACACGAAGCAGCACGGAAGACAAAGCAACACCATGAGCCTCGCAGAATGACCAAGAGTGCCTCTGAGCAGCCTACGAGCCCAGGCTAGGTTCCCAGCTAGGGCAACGGCATCATTTCTCTTATGTTCTTATCATTCGGCTTATGCCTGCTCATTCCTCTCTTCCTTTCACCAAAGCTCCCTATCCCTGCCTAAAATTCAGTTTTATCACACACAAAAAAAGGCACCTAAAATCCTTTTCCAAGTAACAATCATGTTAACTCAAAGATTCAAATCTGTTTCTCAAAAATGGGGTAAAAAACATGCAGTTACCTAACTAGTAGCCCTGTCCTTAGGAACTTGACTTAGTTTGGAGGTCAAATTACTTCCTGTTACTGATGGTGGCACCAGTTCCCACTTAACTCAAGTCCTCACAAGCCTATGATGTATCCAAAGATGGGTTGGGGACCCTGGTCTAAATCCCCACAAATCTCCCAGTGCCCTGGGGCTTGGCAAGGACACCTGCATACTTAGCAGGGATGTCAAAGACCTCAGAGACCCTTAATCGAGATACATGATGCATAAGGATTTTTCTCGACACTTTTACATCTACCTTTAATCCAAGGATGAAACAATATACATATTTATCCATCAGAAGGCTGACATGAAGCAGGAACAGGATTTGGAGCTGCTTAAGCATTTGAAGGGAATAAACTCTGAAACTCTCAAAATAATCTCTTCATGCTAATTTCTAGAGAAAGCTGTTCAAAACAGACTCTGATGAGAATTTTGTCACTAGCCAAGTCCTCTCCAAATACTAAGAGTTGAGAAAAGGATAACCTCATCCCTATTTATTCTGTTTGAAGTTTTGTTATTGTTTTGTTCTGTTTTTTCCCTAATGGATTTGATTTCGAGTATTCATAGGGCCTTTAAAATACTGGAGTCACAGGGAAGTGAGAAGCAGCTTTGGATTTCTTCCCTTTAAATTTCATTTCATTTTATTATTACTATTTGTGTATGCATACATACACCCATACACACGTTATTTGTATATATAATGCACACACACATTTTGTTTTTAGTTAACAATACCAACACCTCCATAGCCATTCATCCTGGACAGGGTGCTTCGCTGAGGGCCACGTGGAATGGGGTCCTACAAAGTGTTCCACATTAGTTCAGTCATTCTCAAGGGGGGGGGCAATTTCCCTTCAGGGACATTTGACAATGTCTGGAGATATTTTGCTTGTCACAACTGGAGGGAGGAGCGCTCCTCCAGAGGCCAGAGATGCTGCTAAACATCATACAATGCATAGAACAGTTCCCCCAATTATCCGACCCAAAATGTCAACAATATCAGAGTTGAGAAACTCTGAAATTGGGACTTACATTCACAATAAGCATTCAAACAAAACCAAGCCACAGGAAGGCAGAGGCCCAGTCCAGCCTAGGAGGGAGCATGCTCTCCCTGGCTCAATGGCCCACCCTGGCCAAGCCCTCTGCACCCTCAGAACCCCACTACCCACAAACCCTCGCCCCCTAGTTGTGAGCTGATCAAAAGGGGAACTGCATAGCCTCCCTGGGGACATAATGACAGTGCAGGAAAGTTCCCCTTGTCCTTGTTCATTTGGAGCACATTCACATAGATGCAAAGGTCACCGCTGAATTTAAATAACCCCCTGTGATAAATCTGCATGAGCCCGATTTGTTCTACTGGACTTGTTGGATTAAATGAACACAATTTAATGTTCTATAGGACAAGGCCTCCTTTCATGGCTGAAAGAAGGAGCAAGGGTGATTTACAGTTTCATACATACTCATTCGCTACATTATCTGCTTTGTGCCCGAACTTATGAATATCAACTCATCACCCAGCAGCCATTTCTACCCATTCAGGAGAATTTAGCTTTCTGTTAGGAAAACCATGTCATCCAGAAACAAGGAATAAGAGATAATAACAAGAGATTTCCACAGTGTTCACTCTGAAGCAAAAGCACCAATATTTGTACCCTTGTCCCTCACCTTGTTTTTTTTCTCTTTAAATTTCTGTAAAGTAAGGGTTCCTTCTGTTTTCCTAGAAAGGGTGGTTTTCTAAGCAGATTATCACCAAACAGAGCTGTGCATAAACATACGGCTTAGCTTACTTAAGATACCAAATTATCTTTGAACACCATTATGAGCTAACACTTTTTTATAACGATATACTGAAATCAAATAATGTTTGTTTATTCATTAGAGTAGGTCTGAACTGCACTTAATAACAAATTCTGCTTGATTCTGTATCTTTGGAAATATTACAAGTGTATCCAAACATTATATAACCCAGATTTGTTATTAACCACAAGTCTTAGGAATCCATTTGATGTTTTGCTCATGGATCATTAAAGAGACAGGATTTCACTTTTTCTCCATTTCATAAGGCAGAAAGTGTAAGCAAGGATATGAGAATTGATTTGGGGAGTGGGTGGAGAGAGCACTTTGAATTTATAGTCAACTCTCAAAATTCCGGCAGTGTAAGGTGAGACGGTTAGGATAACTTACAGAGTTGGCTGTCTTGTCCTCAGATGTGTCTCTCAGCACCATGTTACCCCCCTCTTTTGTTTCCCTTACATTACTAAAGTTAAAGCCTTGCCCACCAGACTCTCAGAGAAGTAAAACCAGCATCACCTGAGAACTCCTTAGAAATGCAAATCACCAAGCTCCACCCCAGGAATTTGCAGCCCAGCAAGCTCACCAGGTGATTATTATGAGGCTGAAGTGTGGTCTGAATTCCTTTCCATGTTACCCCTCTCTTTAACACTTAACCTCTGTCTTATTATACCATATACCAAAAGCCAACCTGATATTATTTGGAGCTGATTAAAAAACTAAGGACATCCAATATTTTAATAACCTACCTCCTCCCATTTTAATAGGGAGCAATGTCTACACCCAAGGTAACCAACAGTGAAAGGGAGAATCTGAGGTTTTCCTGCAGCAGACATATTTTTGAAGATGATTTCTTCCTCTCAAATCATCTGGAGCAGCGGAGGGGGCCAGCTAGTCTACCTACACGTAAAGTATACTTTACTTGGGTTTATCCCAAGATGCTCTCAGAAAACAAAAGAAGGCTAAGATTCACCTCCACTCAAATACAGGTGGCGGTGCCAGTGAGCAAGTGTGGGTCAAAGGGAGACAGAGCAACTGCAGAAAGACATTTAGAAAGTCCAAGCACTAGATAACGAACCATTGATAGATTCCTTAAGCAAGGATCCCTTCAGAGACACAGGCTCAAATACACCAGGTGCTAATCCTGGATCTATGTTTTACAGAGGCAAAGGAAAGAGTGAAGGGTCTTATGTATGGGTTTTCTTCCCTCTAAAAATAATTCTTTTAAGAAGTAGGCCTCTCGGAAGGAAGATAATAATAACAAAAAAAGACCCTTTAAAACCTAAACATTATCAAACCCCAACCCAAAAGAAAAAGAGATGTATTTGCTACTTCTAATATCTTACCATACTCCAGACATTTATGACTCCTTAAAGATTAGTTTTCTAGTGAGATAATGCCTCTCCAACTAACTCAAATAGCAACAGATGGGCTTTCAAAGTCGGCTTCACTTGTTTATATTCCCTGGGGAGTCCTCTGGCTTCTCTCTCTGCAGATCAACCCATTCTTTGGGCCCCCCCTTCAGGTCTGCGAAGCTCCCACCACCACCCTGCCCCGCTCTGACATGCTGCCCTGTTCAGTTTATAGTCTGCAGAGTTCAACTGTTTATGGTGGTCGCTGTTTCTTTCTTTCTTTTTTTTTTAATAAACTGCCCTATACAGTTGTCTCATAAGTATATGGTACGTGTGATGGTCCTACCTTTCCCATGAGACTAAATTCCCCGAGTGCAGAACTGTCTTACTCTGTACTTCTGTTGTATCACCCACCCACCAACACCTGGCGTCTAGAGATCAACAGCACCGCACAATGCACTTGACAAAACTGAATGGAAGGTTCCAGGGCTACATGCCAACCAATAAGGCAAGGTGTCACTGCCTTTCAAAGATCCTTCCTCAAAAGACAGTGAAGTCCCACAGCAGGATGCTTATAGCTTACACAGACTTTTTCCTGGTGGAGAATAAAGGACGATGATAATAGCTAACATTTATAGAGTGTTCTACTAAATGCTGGCACGTGGACCCTGTGCTAAGTGGTTTCCATACTGTAGACATGACTAAAATAAACATTCCGAAGCCCTAAAGGAACATCCCATCTCTGTTCCCCAATTCAGCCTGGAGGACAAATGAGTGGCCAGCTTGGATTTCCTTACACATGCTGGAAGAAAGCAAAATTCCTGCTCACCCAAAGAGGCAAGCGAACACCAGCGTGTCTCCTCAGAACAAGTGGGCAGGCTGCATTTGATTGAATTCAACTGCTCAGCCTGGAAATAATCGAGAGTTCTCTGTACAGGCCAGAAAACACCTTGCAGCTTCACAGCTTTTGTTTTTCTTCTTAAGCCACAGAATTAGTGACGACGTCCACAGACTACTGATTGTGATTCTAGGTCTAGCAGGAAAAAAAAACCAAATGGTTCTCTGGATAGAGAACAGAGTGTTCAAAAGAGAAATCTCTCCATTTTTGGGTCCGGTACATCTGTTATCTGCTACAAGCTGTAAAGTGCAAGTATTGACATTATTTGAGTTTGCATTAATTATTTTAATCTTTATTTATTATGTAGCACATTGCCAAAACAAAACAAAACTCGA
This sequence comes from Lepilemur ruficaudatus, assembly GCA_963574885.1. NCBI lineage: Eukaryota > Metazoa > Chordata > Mammalia > Primates > Lepilemuridae > Lepilemur > Lepilemur ruficaudatus. Next base: position 94,209 of record CAUYRT010026626.1, read on the forward strand.
TAAATTCCAACTCTACTGCCAAGGAAGAAATAAAAGGTCAATTTACTAGAGTCAACATCTAGTTGAAAAAATTGAAAGCATAAATCTTTCCTAAATATACTGGTTAGCTACACCTCCTGCTTCATTATTGAAAAATGTTATATTGACATAACTATTTCATAAAAATAACTTTAGAGAGACAGGAAGGAATGCCAAAAATTAAGGCTTCTATTAGACAGTGGTTGAGCTGGCTAAAGTTTATTCTATAGGCAACGTGGTACTCAGAAAACATGCTAGCAAGAATTTCACCAGGCTTGGGGTTCTGTTAATCTCATCAGAAACAAGCATAGTAATAATATGATTCTTAAAGAGCTTTGTAGGTAAACAACAGCCTTCAAACACATCATGGCATTCACTCTTCATGCGGAGTAAGCAAGGTCATTCCCATTTTCCAAATAAGAAAGTGAGGCCCAAAGAGATTAAACGACATGCCTGCAATTACGGTAAAGTAGTAAGGATGGGGTATCAAGTTTTGTTGTGGGATTTCATTGCGCCAGGCACTGTGCCAAGCATTTCAGGTGAGGATTCCTGTATTCCTTGCAACAATCCTTTCTCAGTGAAAACTGAATTTCAGAGAGGTTCCATAACTTGCCCAAGATCATGAAGCTGGTGAGGTCAAGACTGACTGATTTAGTCTGTTTTCTCCACTGTGGTCTAACTTGTTTCCAAGTTAGGACATGCAGAGCAAGGACTTGAAACCCAGGTCTTCTAACTCCAAATGTGGCTTCCTCCAGGAAGCCCTCCCTGACCATCAATCCAACCCCATACTGAGTGAAGCTCCCCTACCATGATCAATTGCTGTACTTTTTCAAGCTATCATAAGTATTTGTTAATTTCATATAATTTTGGGTCCCTGAGAGGCTTGAACCATATCTTCAGTTTATAACCCTACTTATTAGATCTTGTTTGGAAAGTAATAGGTGTAATAAACACTTGGTGACTGAATAAATGGATAAAGAAAATCCAGTATTTTCTTATTATGTGCCTGAGAACTACAAAGTATGCTGTGTATTTCTTTTAGGCAATCAGACAAGTTAGACAAAAATGACATTCCTGGCACAATCACTTTTAAAAATCTGTGGCAAGAACAGAGAAATTATGAATATGATTAAGGCTCTTATTACGCAATGTAGGCCAAACTGTGATAGTATAGGGCTTTCTGAAAGTTCATGTGCAAACTCTTAAAAGCCACATATAAGAAAGCTTTAGTGACATGAGTGTACATGTTCTTTTTGCAATTAGTGTAGGCTAAGTTCTTCTTCACATCCAGCCCAAATTCCTCCCTCTGACAGTTATCCCTTCTTTATTTTCAGTCCTAAGTGGAGGACTGAAGAACAGTTGAAACTTCCCTTGTGCAGTGTCTTTTAACTTATTAAAAAGTGAATCCTGGACCCACTATTAATGACTCAAGTGGCAATGAGATAGGATAGAAGATGGAGAGTCTGGGGGTGTTTCAGACTCACTGGGCTGCGAAATGTGAAGGTGTCTGTGACCTCAACTTCTTTACTGAGATATTCTTTGTTCTCTCTCTCCTTCCTCCCTCACCCTCACTCTTGAATTTGTAGTGACTGAATTCATTTATCTGGCCCATTTCAAAGAGCTCTTTGCTATAGCAAGAGTGAATCAGGAGGAGGGGGCTTCCCAGCACAAGGGGGGATGTCCTTTCTCAGGTGTATGGGTAGTTCCCCCACTTACTGGGGCTCTGAAAGGTTGGGCCAGGCTCCAAATCTCTGAGCCTGCTCCTTCAAGCACAAGCAGGCTTCACTCAGACAGTGAAAGCTGAAGACCCTTTTGTCTTACAGGGAAACACAGTCAAATCCTGATTCAACACTGTTAGAATGCAGAAGTCTGCTTAACAAAATGACTAACTTGCTCATTATCAGAGAAAATCAACAGTTTCGGGGAAAAAGCCCTGATATTCTCTTCGAATTATGTTAATGGGAATCTGACATTTATAAAATGCTTGGGATCAGCTGTGCATTTCTACTTTAACAAATACAGGCAGGAGAAATAACTGTCAACCAGATCAGTAGTTTGTCAGGAAAGTAGAGTCTGTCCACACCAACAAACACTAACCTACTAGCCTAACTTTTGACCAGGTATTAACTGGTCAATTAACTCGCTTGCCTAGGGTGAAATAAAATTATGTTATTCTAAATTTCAACAGATTAAAACCCTATTCATCACAACACTGAGTGTTTTAATCCCTTGTTCAGCTCTAAAAGAGACAAATCGCAAGAAAGCCGTGAACCGCTGAGATTTACTCTACAAAGCATTTTTCCAGTGTACGTACTTGTATTAGAATGCATTCAGCCAAACTCCACACCTGCTACTGATCCTTAGGCCTTTCTGAGCCTTACACAACAACTTAAGTTTTCATTACAATCTCTAGAAACTTTTTGAGCAAAAGAAGAGAAAATTAAAGTTTTGCATATTTTATGTAAAAATTGAGATATTGGAAGTTCTTCTAAACTTTGACACTTCATTGATGGATAGTACAGGAATCGCAAAAAAAATCTGGAGCTTAAAGTTAAAGGCTTTCAGGAGATCATTCACAGCAAGCCAGACTGAGGCCAAGCATAGGAGAAGTTCCTCGAGGTAGAAGCATCACAAAGCCAGCTTTGCCCAGAGAACCCAGCACGGGCCAGGTCACTCTCTCCCAAGAAAGTAAAGGAAGCAATTGGCTCTCTGAGTGGTCTGGGAGCCACATTCTGTTTTTATGATAAAGTAAGTTTAAGGCTTTCTGTAAAGGCCTCTTTATCACTTAACCTCTGTGTCAGATGAAATTAAAACATACCAAACAGACAGAAGGCATGCTCCGCTTTTCAGAAACTACCCCTCAGGAACGAGGATGCTATTCTTTAGACCATAAAATAAATAAGCAGATACAGCAGGTGTCAGACTGATGGATTTAAAAGCTGGAATAGCAACCAAAAAAAAAAGCCATATGAGCATTACCTTACCTGTTTTGATATTGATGGCAAAAAAATTCTGAGGATTCCCACTTGTAATCCTGTATGTCAGTTTTTCCCGGGAACTGGCGTCAGGATCTTCAGCCTGGATCTGAATGACAGATACATCCTTTGGAGAGTTCTCCATGACAACGGGATAGTAAATAGGTTCCGAGGTCAGCGGCGCATTGTCATTCACATCTTCGACTTCAATGTAGACCTCAATGGTGGAATAGAGTGGAACAACGCCCCGGTCTGTGGCGTACACCGTCAGCCAGTACGAACCTGTCGTCTCCCGATCAAGGATGTCTGCAGCAGTGATGACCCCTGAGAGGAAGCAGAGAGAGGGTGACTGCTTTAGCAAAATGGGAAGGCATTTTAAGTAAACAACCCCAAATTCCAGAGGACTGCACTCAATAATCTTAGCATATGAAAAAAAACACCAAAACCCATAATATGAGATTAAATTAAGACATCACTCTTTACATAAGAAAATGATTTTCCGCAAGACCACATTAAATTGTTCTTCTACCATTTGTGAAGTACAATTATATTCACAATACTTTATTTGAATTTTGGAGCTAGACGTGTTCAAACACACACATGCACACACACACACACACACATGTGCACAGAGAAGAGATAATATGGAGGACTGGGAAGAAAGTGGGCCAGGGTCAAAACACCTCCCGTCCTGCACGGGAAATCAGTGCAGGATCAGGTCAATATCTCCATTTGACTTGGTGTTGAATTGATTTCCTATGCAACAAAATCTCTCCTAGGGTAAACTATTTTATCTGTTCATTCACAGAAACAAGAAAGACTTTTCAAATGTTTCTTTGTCTGTCTGAATGGAAAATATTTTGCCTGCAACGATGTAAGCCTCCTTCATGTTTCCCTGAAAATCAAATGTCACAGTAATTCCACAACAATCAGAGAAGCCATCCCAATACACATTCTGAATGAGCTCTATCTCCCTCAAGAACTCTACAGAGGGTCCCCATAAACTCTGAGCCAATGTGAGAGATGCTCATGGAGAATCATTTTAAATCAGGAGCACAAAAATGCCCAGTCTCCTCCCTTACATCTTTCCCATTTCATGGTTGAAACCAGTGCCAACCAGGAAGCCAGATGTCTGCCAGGAAACTCGAAGCGAAAACACAGTGCCTTTGTATGTCTTTACAGCTCCCAACCAATCACTAGGCTACAGAAACTTACCACAGGCACAGGAACATAAGCAACATCCACCATGCTGGAAAAACTCTGGGTTTAGCTTATAAAAACTCTAAAAGTAGTCAGGAGGCACACAGAAAGTGTGAAATCCATGTAAATCCTCATACTATAAAACAGCAGTCCCAACGTTTTTGGCACCAGGGACTGGTTTCATGGAAGACAATTTTTCCATGGACCCAGGGGGGTGGAGGTGAGCGGGGAATGGTTCTGGAATGATTCAATTACATTACATTTATTGTGCACTTTATTTCTCTTATTATTACATTGTAATATATAATTAAATAATTATACAACTCATCATAATGCAGAATCTAATGCCACCACTGATCTGACAGGAGGCAGAGCTCCAGCAGTGATGACAGCAATGGGGAGAATCTGTATATATAGATGAGGCTTCCCTCGCCCACCCACCACTCACCTCCTACTGTGCGGCCCAGTTCCTAACAGGCCATGGACGGACGGGTACCGGTCCGAGGCCCGGGGGTTCGGGACCGCAGCCATGAAAGGAGTCAAGAAACAGTCCTCCAGTTCTGCCTTGAACCCTCCATCCTTTGTATTCCTATTGGACTTTTGTCTAAATTAGGCACATAACTTGGCCCACTGACCCTGCATAAGCAAACTGCCAAGAATCGCAACTGGGTGGGAGGAGGGCATCTGTCCAGAAACAGGCTGGAATACTCGAAGTTGCCTAAAACTCAGAACAGCTAAAGTGTTCAAAGGGAGATAATCTAAATGATGTTGAAGTTACAGCCCCAAAATTATTCACCAAAGAACCCTGCATGGTGATATTTGTCCATGAGACAAATGACAATCGTAAATATTCTCAATGGAAATACGTAAAACTTAATGGGTTTCTGTAGAATCATGGGTGATACCTGGAAGTCAGAACAGAAATTCCAATCTGGCATTAGAAGAGTAGATACCAGATAATATAACAGGAAGGAAAAGAGTAGAAGTAAAAAAATAATGCTTGTAAACACAGTGATGTGTGTTCATTGTTCGAATTAAGAATATTAGCCTTATAAACTAGGCTGAGACAGAGCAGAATGTTAGCATGATATCAAAGTCCAGAGAAGGCTCTGAGGGATGGCGATCTGGCCAGGCGTGAGCGCATCTTTGAGACAGGACACAAGCCCATCGCAGACACCACATGTTGAGAAATATGATTGAGGAATTAATGAAATGTGGCTCATTAGATCATTATTTTATTGTATTGCCCAATATTGCTATACTGAAGACAGAAACAGGAGTTTGCAGGGTTTTGTCCTGAAAGAATGTGTGAACTCAATGGTTCACTTATCAGAGGCTGTTATCATGGGAGAGCTCTCAAATCTCCGGTAGGGAAGCAATCCAAGGGACTCCCTGGTTATCTTTCTGTGCAGCTTTTCTGGATCCCGAATGCAGAGACACAGGTAAATATCTAGCCCACAGGATGGGAGCCGGAGACAATGAATGTATTTTGCTCTGAGACATGCCTCTCTGTCATAAACAACCTGTTTGTAGAAATTCAGGCTTCCTGTTCACTCCTGACTGACTGTTTATCTTTAAGTCCACAATGACTACATCAAAGAAATATAGACTCACTATACCTCTTTTATTATATTTCTGTTAATTGATGACAACCTCTTAGAACTTAGAAGCTAGCCCCTGAAAGACTTTGTACCCATTTGTTCACCTAGATAAAGACTTGTTAGTAGCCCTTTGAGAGGACTTTTGACCCTAGCCCACTACCTGTGTAATCCTGTTCTCCTAGCAACTGCATTCCCTGATATGCAAATGTGTAACCCTGACAACTAGTAATTGAGATCTGTGATTATAAAGCCTATGTGAATCTAACCATATTGCTAGACAGTTACAGGGATCTGCCTAGTCGCCTAAGCACCCCGCTG